>JAQIWA010000626.1:0-27655 GCA_034693305.1 Eueremaeus valkanovi
AATACTATAGTTACGAATACCATTTGACCCAATTATCTTCTAATGGCTAAATTATCAAGATTATCACCAATAGATCCGAAGTATACTCCCTGGTAATAACGTTCGTGTTTGTTTCATATGAATACAGAGATACCTAGTTCGTATATAAGTGCTTACGAGATGTGGCAAACCTCTAACATTTGATATAACCATTACTTGTGATTTGTGTCCGAATACTTTATATATCTTAGAATTCAAATACAGGGTCGGAAAGGAATTCAGTATAATTAGAGGGAAAATACGTTGTCCTTGATAGGTGTTTGTCTGTCTGTACACCATTTGTTGTAAAAATTTCAGAATTTTGAAAAATAACTGATTTTTAGTTTTTCAAAAATTTGAAATTTTTGAACAATTGTTATCATTGTTAGTACAGCTAAAGCAGTGTTACTACAACTTTGAATGCTACTATCGTTATGAATACCAATTGACCCAATTATCTTCTAATGTCTATATTATCAGGATTGTCACCATTAGATCCAATGTACTATACTCGCTGGTAATAACGTTCTGCTTGTATTTATATAAGATTTGAGCTAACATTTTCAAATCAATTGTTCGGTACCTTTTTTAAAAATCTTGATTTTATAAAAATACTATTATTTTTGAATTTTTTCGAATAAAATTATATTTTGTTTAAAATTTCAAACAATAATAAAGTTTTCCATATTTTGAAAAACAAATATTTAGCCATCGGTTGATAGACGACACAAACTGAAGACAAGAAATGTCAGCACAGGTAGATCTTGAAGAGGGTGTGAAGGTCAAGTATGGAGTTACTGTTTGCCCCAAAAAGAAGGGTTCGGAAAAAGAATCCGAGGAAATGCAGTTGACGGCCATTACGAAAGACCCGTCCGTACGCTGGTGCCCATTCACTCATCCTTTCCTTCCGAATCCTCCCCCTGGTATTGGTCCAGATTTCTTTATTCATCTTGATCCAATCATGTATTTGGGACCGGTGTCCAAACAATGTGGGGTCGAAGCAAAGGCCAAACCAGAAGTCAAACATCACAGAGAACCGAAGGAATTCATTCGATACTTCACTGCTGACTGTCGGCTGCAATTGGGTGGACACGCATTCATCGAAGAGGAGGGCAACTTGTCTTATATCTGCACTTATATCTTCAACAAACCAAAAACGGACCAAATAGTGTTTATCGACAAAAAGAACACTGTCTGTGCCGTTTACCCAGTCATACGAAAGGAGTCGCATTATATCACTTATCCAGTTCAGATGGCCGGTAGGCCCTTTGCACACGTGTTCAACAAACCCAGTAAAAAGGCCAAGGGAAAGTTTGTATACAGATTAGTGATTGGCCTTTGGTTCAAATGGCACGAGGATGTGTTCCAAAGGCAAACTCCAGGAGGCCGATGGATAGAGACCAGAAATGGTGATTATAGCCATGGGGACAGGTATTACTCTCGCTATCATATCACACTTAACCAAGCCCATCAAAGTGGCCAGGTATATGAAATGTCAGAGGACAAATTGAGCGAAGTACTGAACTGGACTACACCGAGGCCTCGTTTTGCAATCTATGTATGCTCTGGAGTCAGACTTGTAGTCATGGATTCATACCATTCTCAGGAGAATCGGTATTACAAACACAACCGCTCACTCGTACAACCGAAAGGACTGGTAGTAGTCGAACATGACTTATACCTCGGTTCAAATCAAGTCGATCGACCTTGTAGAATTCGAGATAGCGATGTTTTAAATAGGCTACTGGTGCCAAAGCTAAACCCTGGACAACCAATACCTGAAAATCCGGTCATATTTTTGGGCGCAAATGAGTCCGAATACAACTCCAGTGCTTGGACTTTGAAAATACTAAGAGAACCGATCGAAACCAACCCAGTGGTTATGAACACAGGAAGCCCGACCGAACGCGCCATCTTGAACATGCCTGAGGGTGGCTATATTGTGGCCATTGAGAACTGGGAGGTGGGTATGCAAGAGGTGCGAGCGCGACATCAGTACAAGCGCCTGCACCAGACCACTGTGGAAATGGAAGCAAATCCAGATCCAAATCTTCATTTGTCTCCAGAGTTCCCATTCATTGCACCCAATGATGATCTGCTTCGAAGGATTTTGGGTGCGGAACAGTATCAGGAACGGGGGTACGACTGCATCTTTAGCGGTGGTCTCAGAGAACAGAAGAGAATCGATTCATACAAACAAATGGTTGAGAGAAGAGACAAGGAGTGCGGCAAAAATTTGCCCAAGCAATTCAATCACAGGAAATGTCATGAGTATAAGCAGCCCATTGACTCAGACCATCCCAAGGCTTATCGGCCTTCAGTTCCCCCATTATATCCGGCAGTCGAATGTGTTTCAGAGTTGGGTAATATCGAACACTATTGGATGCCATCTTCAAAGACAGGCTTTCCCTCAGCACTCAAAGAGCCCGAATGGAAAACAAAAGTGATGTCCGAGTATTTGCTTCGAACTGAAGCCGGGCGTCAATACAAATACAATTTTGTGCCGGACCAATTTGTACTTCTGCCCGAGTATGAAATGGAAAAGTTTGAATCACCCAATCTGTTTGGTCCGCGATTGGGTTGCGACGGAAAAAAACTCGTTTTGGTGTCGACGGATGGCTATACCAAAGAACAATACCGGAAAGGCCTATCGGCCAATACAAGTGCTATTATTATAAGAAAGAGTGAAAAAGTTTAGTTAATTTGTTCCGGTTATGAAAAAAGAGTTGTTAGAGAAAAATGTATTATATTTGTAGAAAAAGCAAATAAAGAGAGAAATACATTGAGAATACAACTAAAGTTGAAATTAAATTAATTTCGAATTATATTTTAATAGGACCAAGTTTAAATTCTATACTCATTTTTAGCGAGTATACTGTTCCTGAGAACCTGTAGATCTATTGTATACTCGCTGGTAATCACGTTCGTGCTTGTTATTATACTCAATTCTTTTCCGACCCTGTATACATATGATATGATACCAGAGATAGGCAATGGGTCTGACGACAGGGAGGGGTAAGTCAGAAATTTTTGCCAAAAATGGTGCAATGAATCAATTTTTTCTGCAAAAATCCCCCCATTTTCGAGATTTTGCCTCCAAATATCAAAAAACAGAGGGGGGGTCAGCCTCAGCCAAAATTACAAGGGTATACCCCCTATACCCCCATTGCCTATCCCTGATATGATATATACAATCGTACATTCATTCATTCATTTTCTGAATCCCTTGTCCTTTCGGGTCGGGATTGAAGGCAAGCAACCTTAGGCTTCCACAGATCACCCGCTACACTCTGAACCCGAGTCGAAGGCACCTCAACTCGATCACAAAGTCCCTGCATATACAACTTCCAGGACTTTCCAGGGTCGCCCTTCGCCCAGTTGGCTGAGGGCTGAGTCGAATATGCTCTTCGCGGGAGTCTATTCGAAGGCATTCTCAGCACACGTCCGAACCATCGCAACTGTGATTTCTCGATCTTGAGAAGTAGGACTCGATGTGGAGAGACTCCCGAATGGCTGAGTTCCGAACTATCGATTCGTCCAACTCCAGCCACTCTGCGGAGAAATCTCATCTGGGCAGATTGCACCCGCGAACGCATTCTTTCGGACACTACTCGTACATTCAATGCTATTCAAAAGCAAGTATTAATAAAATCAATTATATTATATAAGTTGCATGTACCAATAAATGTATTCAGTATTAAAACCACTCTTTACTGAATATTTAATTTTCGGATTGTCTGCACATTTCTGATAAAACATTTTTTGAGTGAATAAAAAAAGTTTTGGTTTATTTTTACTTTTATTGACAGTATTTCGAGTATTCTTTCAATTTTCTCATCTATTAAGAGCACTGACACTAATATATATAAATATGATTAACTCAAAGCTCAAGACTTCTAACTTTCATCCCTTTCTTTTGATAACTTCTTCGAGTCATTAGAAATCAGACGACAGTTAAGTAAAAAGTCATTTTATGGCAGAAAATATCACAAATTCTTAGCCAATAATCTTTTGAATCGATTATATTATGAATTTAAGTCTCTTTTAGTGCAGAATCCATAGCCATATAGAAAAATATAATCAAAATTCAATTTATTATTATTGAAATACAATTCAATGATAAAAAATAAGTCTAAATATAAGCAATAATAATAACGTATTGAACGATAAAAGGCTTTTCAGATAAAGCCTTTGACTTCACATTTACTTCCTTTCCTAATGTCATTCCTATTTTACAATAGTTTATATACAGAATATATATATATTTTTTTGTCCTAAAAATACTAATGTCTTCTTAGAATTTAATGCCAAAAACCTTTAACTTTTATCTATAGTTTTTTCCTCTAAAATAAGATTTATTATTATTTATTTCATATAAAATACTAACATATGTAGAGAAACGAAAGAAAATCTATCTATAGTTACGCTGTTTTGTATAATATTGTAGAATATTTGCATAAATTGTTTGCAATGAACACAAATATATTGAGTGCTTCTGGAAATCGGCAGTGAATTCAATAGCAATTGTATGAAGTTTTGACTCTTTGTTAAACTCTCTTATATTTGATTTTTCGAGAGTTCTATCCATTCAAGCATTTAATTAATAAAACAAATATTTAGATTAGAAATGCATTCAATCTAAAAATTGTTTTGAACCAGGCTACCTTTAAACGAGAAAAGATCTAATTTCATCCTCTTATAATTTACACACCTTTAGAAAATTGAAGGAACGGGTGATAAGAAATTCATTTCTTGTAATAGACAGAGTAGGCCTGTCTTCAAGATATAAAGCATATATACAAAAATTGATACTGTATGATTTATGTTATCTGTGATCAGGTTCAATTTATCATATTAGCTGAATCATAGAGAAGTCTATACTGCTATGGACTCAGTGTCTAATTTGTCCAATGAATCTAATATTTTGTTAAGCAATGCATTAATAATTAATTATTAATTAGATTTCAGTTATATTCATAAAAATTTCAATTTGAGTACTTTAAAAGAGATGCTCTCATTCAATCATAATTTAATCACGATGCTTTTTGCAATATAATAGATTGGTCTGCCTCTAAAATTTTATTAACAAAAATAGCTCTTTTGTCAAAAACTGCTCTAATATTTGTGAAAATTTAAGGCAATTTAGTTCAGTTGCCCACAAGCCATGTGAACACCCTGCACATCCACCCCTACTTTTCATTCTATTCCTTATATCTCATGCGGGCATTGATATTGAGATTGACGTTTGAAAAAAAACTACAAAACTATAAAATCGAGTCTTTTATTATCCGTACTCTCTGTGAGAGAAGCTTTAGATTGAATACAACGTATAGTATAAGTAGTGAATCATCTCATCCGAGAATCAATAAACTCAACGTTAATGAAAACATATATTAGTTTTACTTTCAAACAATTTTCTGCTTTACTTTTCTGTTACATTATTTTTTAGTTTTCTCTCAGATTTTTCACAGAAAAAAAGAAGAGAAAAAACACTATTTTTTTTTTGTTTCAAACAAATCGATTAAAATTTTGTTCTTTTGATTTATACTGAAAGTGAAAACTAAAAGAACTTTTCTCTTCTCCAGAATTAAAACATATGAGACTTTAGTTATTCTGCTTTTATTTTTTCAACTCTCTCTGTGCGCGACTCTAATGAAAAGAAATTCTTCAAAATTAGTTTTTATATACAGTATAGTTGACGAAGAGATAGATAGAGGGAAAAGGAGAGAGAGAAGAGTGAGGACTGAATGAAAGAGAAAATTTGTTCTTTACATAAGTTTTGTCAAACGATATAATAATAGACGGCTTTTGTTGAATATAATGGAAAATATTGGACTCATTTGTGAAAAGAATATAAGAATATAATGCGTGCAAAAAAATATGTGACGAATAACTACTATATAAATAAGTTCATCAACTTTTTCGGCACAATATTACAAAATCAATAATTCCTTTTCATATACCAGTGCTCTCACTCTTTCTGCTGATTATTGGAGAAAAAACTAACAAAAATATTATTGGAAAACGAATCAGACGTATGGAGAGACTAATGAGTAGTAAAATATTGTATAGAAGTTTGAGAATGAGTTTTATTAGTTTTAAACACATATTTGATGAGTGAATATTCCGTTCAACACATTTTCTACCCGTATATTACAGAGTAGTTTAGATAGAAAATTGTTGTTTGAATTTGTTTTAATACTATTTTTTACTGTTTTATATCTTTAGTTATTCTGAGACAAAGCGATGAACACAAGTCGAGAAGCATTTATCTATCGATAGATTTTTTTTGTTTTACATTATCATAAAATTATTGAACCGTTTTCTGACTCTTCTCTCTATTTAGTAAACGAAATCTTATTTTTTTTTCGTTTTGCATATTCACTGTTCTGTCTCTGGAAATGAGAAATTGATGAAAAAATTAGTAGCGAAAGGATTTTATGTTGTTTTTAGCGTAAATTTGTGACACAAATAGATGATTGATTGCCAGCGCATACAGTAATTGCTGTGCAATAGATTGGAGTGAATGCCGGATAAGAACGAAAAAAAATCTAAATACGAAAACAATACTCAAACAAAAGTAGGAGAGAGAGAGAGAGAGAGAGAGAGAGAGAGAGAGACTGTTTGTCTGCACTGTATATAATGATACGAATGATATATTGTTTACGATATGTTTAGTTTTGTTTCCTAAGAATATTTCACATTAATTAGTGATTTGTCTGTGTATTGAACAGAGAAACGACATTTCATTAATCGTATGTCATCTCAAATACTGTTCTGATTAGAAATATATATTCTTTGCGATTATTTATAAGCATTCTTACAATTCTTTTTCATTATTTTCATATTTTCAAAGTGACTCTGGATTTCAATATTATTTTTCATTACACTATAGCAGTAGTACTACTCTATTAGTATAACAGACTATTAAATAATAAATTATTATTACTTATGGAATGATTGGAAATAAAGTTATATAAAAAGTAGGCTCTCTTGTGCTATACAACTCAAGAGATTGTGTATTTGGGCTGGGATTTCATGCCAGGGTTAAATGCTGAAGTATAAATTCACCAGTAAATGGTCTTGATAAGTTACTTGTAGCAGCATATAGGGGGTAACAAGCTCAAAATATTTTGTAAAGTAACCAAGCTACAGCTCCGAACCAGAGATGGTATAATGTAAAATGGGTGGTTCACGCGATTGGCCTCCCTGGCCATTCTATGCTAATGGCAAATAACTTTTGTTTATTGCACTGAATTTGTGTCAATTTGTTTGTTTGATTCATTGGAAACTGTGAGACAATAACAAAGTGAAAGGAAATTCAATCAAAGAGTAAATCAAAATAAATGATTTATAAATGAAGAATAAATGCATCAATTCTTGGCAATTGTTTCCACAATACTCCACATTCTGTACATTCTCTCTATTATTCTGCTTTCGACTTAATAAAGAAAAGTTTCATTTTTCTTCACAATTGAATTTCTAATACATTGAGTGCTTTTTTTGTTTCAAATTTTTATTAAATATTAACAAATTTTATAATATTTTGTAAAACTTATAACAGATTATTCAAACAATAATTTCAATCCACTTATCAATTGATTGAATTGCGCAAAAAAATGCAATTTTTATAAAATATATTTCTATTGAATTAAGTCTGTATTCTCTGCAGCTCTGATGAAATGTTCACTTTATTTAATAGAAAAATCTCTCAATTTTTTCCTCTCATATCACTCGACGGTCTTTTGCTTGTCTTTATTGTTTGATCGATGAAATGTTGACATAATTTAATTTTAATATAAGATTCAAGAGTTAGACGAAGATTAAACACTGACTGCGACAATACTGACACGACAAGAGTCGACACAGCCTTCAGGCCTATACGGAGACTAAATGCTCTGATTTGCTCTCAATATTAATTATGTCGACAATAATGAGAAACGAAGGGAAAGGGATTAAAATTTTATACGACTTTTAGAAGTTTTGTTTGGCTAACAATTTCTTCATAAGTTGAGTCATTTTTTTATCGCCTTATCTAATGTCTGAAACTCTTTTGTCTTTAAGTTTGTCTATAATTAATAGCATTTATGGAAAACTTTGTTTTTTATTATGACTTTACATAAACTCTGTTTAATGCAAACAAAGTGTTAATAGAAAAGTCTATTTGAATTATAATCATATACTAATATTCTGCATAATTCCAAAAAGACCAGGATGATCATCGGTAATTTAGATGCATTAACCTTTTGAGTTTTGACCTGGCTAATTACTTCCATCAGCGATATGAATAGCCTTTTATCGATGATTGCAACAATAATATACTTTTTCGCCTTAATTCGAATTAATCCATGTCAATTCGGTCATTATGAGAGAAATGTTCCAGGCAAAAAAATCAAATTTAGGCCAAAATGATATAGTTGAACAATTTTAACCAGGATCATCCATATGTAATCCACCACATTCTAGCTATAACTCACCTCCAATTCTCACTTTAGTGCCAGGATTGCCAAAGTGTGGACATCTGTGGCTAAAGCGCTGTCTTTTCGTCGCTTAATATAATAGAAATCAATTTTTTGTATTCTCTTGAATACAAACTCGAGATATAATAAGATAAAGACTTTTATTAAATGAAAAGATTTATATATTTTTCTTTCAACAAAAAAGAAGACAAAATAAATGGAAATTATTTTTAGAGATATATATAAAGAGAGAGAGAATAAGAGCTTTGAATAGAGAAAAAAGGTCTCAAATATCAGGCAAAATATCTTTTATTCCCCAATGAAAATGAAGTTTTTTTTTGAGTTTGTGTTTCGTTAGGTTTCAATCAGTTTATATAATAAGTTAGCTTTGAATGAATAGAGTGTAGGAATAGCTTTATTTTGGGCACAAAACCAAAGGAAAAAACTTTTTAAGCCTCTGCTAAATGATATTTGGCTGTTGTGACGATCACTTGCATGACTGGGATGACTGAGAGGGTGAATATCATTCTCATTCTCACAATGGATTCACTCTTGTTCTGAAAGCCTATCAAATTCTGCAATACTATAGTAAACCTTATTTGCATTACTCAGTACTCACTCGTCTCTCTCTCTCTCCGCTCTCTCTGCTGTCGACTGACGACGACTTTAGTAACGGAGAGAATATATTCGATAGAATAATAAGGCATAGAATGCTATGAAATAGAGTTGTTATTGGATTAATGCATCGACTCATCTGTATTGGAGCGAAACCAATCACATATACATGTAGTATATGTGCCAAATATGTGTCACACAAACTGCCAAATATGTGATTACTTATCACAGAATTGTATATATTTTTGATTTTAGTTTAATCATTAACTTTGACTATATTTTACTTCCCATTCAATCAATTATTTCCATACATACTCTCAATCATCACATTCTGCATAATATTGTTCAATATATTCAACTTTTACCTCATTTTTCTCTCAAATGCAAACCAAATCCTTCAGTCATTCGAAATAAATGAATAAATATTGAAAATATTGACATTTTTTTAATATTTATTAAAAATATTACATAAAAACATTTTTTTATTCAATTTTTTGAATGAAATCATAAAAGATTTTTATAAAAAAAACATAGAATTAAGTAGAGATAAAAAAAATGGTTAAATATTTGTTCATAAAAAGTACCATTAGTGGAGTATTCATTTAATAGTGTCTGTCCAGTGAATCTATACCTCGTAATGAGCCCAAGAAATCTGAAAACCATATACTGTCGGAAAAAAGTTGATTTTTAAAGACTTTATTTTCATTAGAAAGTTGTTAACAAATTTGAACTAACTCTTAGCCAAAGGTGTGAAGTGTTTGAGTGCCAGGTCGGCCACTAATCTGGTTGTATACCGAAGAAAGGCAATTGGCCTCACACCCGATTCGGGTGCGACTATTGTAACCTTTTCTATTGGCAGACTTTGAGCACTAAATATCGTTTTCAATATCTCTTCCGATTTATCATTGGATTGACATTCAATCAGAGAATCCAAATAACGAATGCATAGACTTCTGACCTGTTTTCGGGTCTAAAATATGTTTATATAAAATAAGCTAAAAATGAATCCTTACTAACATTGTCGGCCACAGCTCTGGGGTTGTAATCAAGCCATTTGCAAGTGACGCGATTGTTCCACATAAGCATACCCTTCTTCACGAATGCCCTTCTGGCCATCGAAGCCGAATAGTGCGAATCGTATCCAATGAAAGCCAAACCATTAGAATTGAGTGAAACACTTCGGAGTCCATCGGACAGATCATTGGTTGCAGTCCATGCAATCACATCGAATTGAGTGATATGTTTGGGTATGTTCTCAATCTGTATGAATCGCCTATCTTTTGATAATACAATTTTGATCGGATGTCCAGGTCTTATGTGATAGCCATCGAGTTTGCGGATAACCTTCTGTGCGTCCAATGCATTGAAGTAACGAACGAAACAGAACTGCTTTGTAAGGCCTGTGAAGTGCATTACGAGTCGCAACTGATATATGGCTCCGAAGGACTCAAACACCGGAACCAACTCGTCCTCATAGCAGTCGTCGGGCAGTTGGCTCACATACACTTCGGTTGATTCGGGTGGCCGGGCATATGGGTAGTCAATGGGCGGTCCGTAGTGTCTTTGGCCGTTCTTCGGCACTATCATATAATTTGGTCGCAACCATAGCATAGCACTGATTGCTGGACTGTCTATGGGTTGGGATCTATCCATAGCTCAGATTTAAATATAAAGAATATTTTACTTATAATACGAATAATTAGACAATTAATGAAAAAGTGTTCAATTGATGACTAAAGAGAGATTCAGAAGTGCTTTATATATACAGTATTGGACTTAACGACAGAATAGCAGAAATTAATATCCGATTACAACCAATCGCTTGGCTTTAAAGCAATAAAAATGAATTCTTTTAGTAAACACTTTAATGGCGTTAATGAGTGAGTCATGGGATGA
This sequence comes from Eueremaeus valkanovi, assembly GCA_034693305.1. NCBI lineage: Eukaryota > Metazoa > Arthropoda > Arachnida > Sarcoptiformes > Eremaeidae > Eueremaeus > Eueremaeus valkanovi. Next base: position 10,989 of record JAQIWA010000626.1, read on the forward strand.
CGTGGGATAAGTCAACATAGAATATGGATGAGGTAATGCCAATCGAGCGAATTGACCCTATCTATGATCAATCGCTATCAATGGTCATCCAATTATCACATCCATACGAAAAGTTAATTTCATTAGTTTTGACCAACAATTTGGTGTGAATGCAAAATCTGACCGTGGGAATGATCATTAAATAGACACAGATAATCCCTTATTCTCCCTTAGAACTGCATTCTCCACATCTCTGGTCAAACAATGTTTTACATGCAGTCAAACCTATTAATGCATTCTTACTGTTATAACACTTTAAATGCCATTATTTTGTTCGCAAAGTTTGAAGTCATTTGAAATCACTGTAACTTTCAGTGAGACTCCGGTGGACTGACTCCGGTGTCAATAGAATTATACTGTCTGCTAAAGGATTAAAGAAAGACACTGGAAATGAAAATGAATGTGTTCTGGTGGTGCCTGTGCTACACAATTTTAAATTTTATTATAAAATAATATCAGAAGAGATTTATATGTGAACAAAATGGACATTGGATTCATTCATGCATTCATTTTCAGTTCAAATGCTTTCGTTTAATCCTTTGTCAGACTGTATAATGTGTTTGGCACCGGTATGAGTGAAGTTGAATTTTCATTCTTATCCACTACATTTCATAATGTAAGTAAGATTAAGGAAAGGGAGACAAAAATTTAATTTTGATTTCTGTGCCCACTGGAACTCCCCAGGGAATGTGTCCAATGAAGATTTCACTCATTGCCCATAACTACAGAATCTGTTTATTTTCACTGTAACTTGAATTCACACAAATAAGGCATAAAATAAACAAAACTATAAAATATTTTTTATTAGAAAAGTTCTCAAATTATTTATATAAGTTATATTCATAATACATATACAGTATTTAATTATAAATGTGTTTACAATTTCAAAACTAAAATTAATTGATTGTATTATTTCTCAAATGATTATTTCGACTCATTTTAATTTAATTGTATAAAAGAAATCAATTTCATTCAATTTTTTGAGTTGTGAGAAAAGCATATTTAAATAGGTATAACTTATTTTGTTATTATTGTCAGTGTGACCAAGATAAGTAACAATACTTATACCGTATAAGACTTATACTATAAGTTATACGGTATAAGTATTGTTACTTATCTTGGTCACACTGACAATTGATGTTTTAAAGTGAAATATGATTCATTGATTCATTTCTTTTCATTGATTCATTCTGAGTCAAGATCAATTACAGCCTAGAATTTCCTGTTAATATAAGCAAGTCCCTGCAAATCAATGCATATTTCACTTTAAAACATAAGAGCCGTCTCGGGTTTCAATCTATGTCCTGCACGAAGCTATACAGGCTTTGCATACAATAGAGTGTCTCATTCGCAGACATGACTCTGTTGATAAAGGACACAGTTAGTGTCCGAAACTGTTCAAAATATACACGTTCTGTCTCAATTGTCGTTGTGACCAAGATAAGTAACAATACTTATACCTATTTAAATATGAAATCAATTTATTTGTTGCACAGAATTCGTTGCATTTAAAACATTTTATTGTGATTTAAATGTTTTCTTATTTCACACACTTTTGTGGAAAACTTTTTGAAAATTTTTATTATAAAAATAAGTTAAAGTTTTCCTATATTTGTTACACAAATATGAAAACATCAATCAATAATTCAATTCAATACAATCCTATCTATTCTTAACTTAGATTTCCATATTTTGCCTCTTTTTTTGTGTTAAAAATCAAAGAATATTTTTCGTATACTTTTATCATTTTTATTCCATAAGGAATTTCACTATTCATTCATTGAATCCGAGCATAACTTATTGGCAAAAACTTTTATTCAATAGAATAATAGTCTGTCTCATGAATTATGTGAACTTTTATTTCCCAATGCCTTAAAGGTAATTGTGATCACAAACACAGAGAAAATCAGAGCTCAGACAAGAATTTTTAGTCATTTTCGTCGATTTTATTTTCCGGTGAATTCTTATTTTTAATTTTTTTTTCTGGTATAATGTTATTCACAATTTTTTTCATATTCAAAGCTGTTTTTGGTATTGGCTTTACAATAGATTTTTTCATTAAAATATTTATATTTAGCCAAAAGTCAAATCACAGTTAAATTATTAGTCGCACAAAAAGAATATATTCTGTGTTTAAGCAAAGATAGAGAATATTCTTGTTTTGTTCGCTTCAATGTGTTTGTGTGTATTTGTGTGTTGTATCCCAAGTATCCCAACGGCACTGAAAACTTGCCATTCATTCGACTGCATTCGACTGCAACCAAGTTTTGCACCAATACTTTTGGATCTATTTTTTGTCTGTTCTGTTCGCTTAACGAAAAAATTTTCGAAATGCATAAGGAATTTGTCGAACACTACAAAACAGACGACAAAACATAGACAAAACAGATTCCGTTTCTCTGCTCTTCTTCTCTACAATACTTGTGTTATCTTCTTAGACAATGTCTGTCCTCTCTCTCTATTTGTGTTAACATTGTTTTCAGTTTACAATACGATTTCCTTTTTCTCTTTTCTCTTATATTTCACTTCTTTTTTAATATATTTTTACTTTATTTTTATTGAATTCACGACAAGAATAAAAAAGTTTATCAGAATTTTATTTTTTTTCTTCCTTTTCCTATCAAATCATTTTCCTATATATTACTTATAAAACTAATCATTTCTGGATTAAAATCTTTTCCGTGAAAAATATGTTTTTCTTTTTTTACTGATTTCTATAATAAATAGATAACTGAAGAGAAAAAAGTTTTCATAAATTTATCGCAAAATTTTCATTATTTTTGTAATCTTTTTCTCCATTTTCTATCATAAATATGGCATTTCTTAATTCAAATAAAGGCTTTCTTATTTGAAAGCACATTATATTTGTGCCAATACTTAGAATAAAATATATTTTTCATTCCTCTAATATCTGATGTTCTGTTCATTACTTATCTCTATCTAATGCCCTAATGTCTGCCTTTAGCCGAAAGCCTAGACAACAATTGTAATACTTTTTCTGTTATAAGTTATAAGTTTAATAAGTTATACCATTATTATGAACACCAATACTATTGGATTTCAGATTTACTTTTACTTAACTTTTATGAGTCATTCCTTCTTGTAATAGGAAATAAGTGATCCATCTTTCAGATAGTCTTCTAAACAAACGAATCCAAACTTCGATATTCTCTACATTACATAACATCATAAAAATGTCCTCAATTCAAGAAAACAAGGTCTACACCAGATTTCTTATCCACATAATATTTATATTGCGTGCCTTTAGCTAATTGCAATTAATCATGTTATTTATCCCGATTCAATTCGTAACTCTAATAACTCACTCTTGGTTCAATTCAGTGGTACAATCTTGCGTACGCAGGGTAAGACTATGGCATTGGAAGGTTCGACTAATCGTGGGTTAAATTTAAATTTTCTTGTATTAATTGAGAGCTTGGATATAAAGCTTGGTTAAAAAAACATATTTTTATACATTAATACTATTTTTCGGTGATTAGAAGACAATGGGAGACCCAACTGCCACATAAGCACCCTTGGCCACCACCATGGTCTATAATCGCATAAGTGAGTTCCAGCTGTGCTCTGTCTCTGTCTTTCTTTGAATTTTAGTAAATCAAGTGAATTATTAGCCCATAATTTCGTACAGTTATTAATTTCATACATTCATTGCTATATTTTAGAGCAATCACTCATTTTTTCATACATTTGAATCATTGGATTAAAACTTATATTTGATTATAAATAATAGCAATAATTAATTAAATTATTTTCTATCTTGCTTTGAATGCGAATAAGCAATAAATAATTGAAATGACTTCGAAAATCAATCTATAAATAAATAAATAGTCTATTTATTATGGTATCAAATAATTGTGTTTATAATAGCATTGATTTTATGTCTGTCGAGCTCTGTGTCGGCCTATGTTTGCACTAACAGTGAGTACAGAGAAGGACACGAATAGAGTGCAGTAGAGAAGGCATAGAAGGAAGAGATGAGAAGAGAGACTGAGAATACAGTATCGAATGAATGCATGAAATAGAAGATAAAAGTGAAAGAATGGCAAAGAGAAGGGAAGGCAAGAGAAGACTAAAAGTGAGATCACATTAACATTTTGCTGAAGACGTGATTTTCATTGAACTCTTATCGATACAATAGAATGCACTCAAAGCGATCACTAGTGAACCAAAAGTGAACTCTATATGAGTTATATATGAGTTAAGCCTTAAAAAAGAGAGGAAAAGGCAGAGCAAAGTGAGTGAGAGAGAGTGAGAGAGAGAGAGAGAGAGAGAGAGAGAGAGAGAGAGAGAGAGAGAGAGAGAGTCTGTGCCTTCATATGTGTGGATGAGTTGAGTCTAACAAGAATTCGTGACCATTAGACGTCCAAAGCTAAGGCCAAACATAACACATGTATCTGAGATCAGGTAAAAAGTTAATGCCTTCAAAAAAGTGTTACATTTTCTCTATTTTTTCTCACTTTCTTATAGTATATCTAATAATGAGTCCATTACTCCCAGTGCTCACTACTGACATGGCATTCAATTTTGTTGTGAAGAAAATTCAATTGATTTATCACTTTCTGAAGAAAATTCTTTCAATCGATTCTTACTTTTAGAGAAGTCTATCCTTTATTTTATTTGTATTTTATTATTATTTTATTGAATTTATTAGAATTCAATCGAAATATTCTTTCAATTATTTACAGAATTTTTTGATATAAACTCAATTAAGAAAATGTGAACAAATGGCTAATTGTCCTCATTCACAAAATGACATTTATTGCTAAATAGATCCAGTTCCAACAAACAAAAGTGGTGTCGGTTGAAATTTTTGCATCTGGATGTTAAAATGTCTGATAATAATTTGATATTTCTAATCAATAACATTTTCGGCATTCAGTTATATTTTTATCAAACTTTTGCATTGTTTTAGAGCTTATTGTATACTATATGACAGTATATTATAGTGTTTTTATGAACAAATGATCTGATATTATATTTTCAATCAGAATAACAGAATAAACATAAGAATGAAAAGAAGAATCGCTTTATTCCGATAGTAATGCATGACTTGACAGCTCTTTCCTTCCAATCGTCACAACTATTTTGATGCGAATTTGCAAATATATATATATTCTGTGTATTGTATGCAATAGTTGTCAGAGAGAAGAGAAAAAATGTTTGTCTTATAAGAATAGACGAAAACATTTGCAACTATTATAATACTAGCGATTCATTCGTTTAGTTCGGATTCTTTTTCTTTTCTCTATTCTCTCTCTTCTCTGTCGTTCAAACATTGAATTCAAATAGAGTTTCGTTTTGACTCTTATTTAGGTCTTTGAGATCACAAGAATTTAATCAAAGCTCAGGCACAGTGACTGACGGCTCACAAAACTGTTGTCTAACAAAAAAAGGCATTTATTCTTAACAAACATAACATAATTGTTGAACTAATTTGTTGTTCGTTTAGATATATTACTGGTTTCTATATCTCCGGAGAATTGTCTCAACAAGTAATTCATTCATTGGATCTCTTTATTGATATGAATCGCAATTATTTTCTTATTTTTTGTCGTTTTTTGCAATCAATTAATTGTAAGGGTTAGGCACCAGAGATGCTCACAGTTATTGTTGGTGGAACACTTTAGCACCATACAGTACAATGTCTAATATAAAACATACCAGTGTCAACATAAGTGTATTCGATAGATGTAATGACCGAGTAATTAAATTAGACAGTATCATTTATACAGTTTTGCAAGGAAATGACCCTACTACTGTATATGAATTAGACTAAAAATCTAACCATTCATTTTATTTATCAGTTTTGACCCAAATCTAAAAATCTTTTTCTGAATGAACTCAATTTTGTACCCTTTTTAGTTTTTATATAATTTAAGATTCAAATCATAGCGTCAATAAAACTAGCCCTGTATAATCATGTTTTTCACTAACATGGATAAATCATTGTTTCAGTTAATCGATGAATGAATACTTGATAGTTTGATCCGAGATTTTGTAGCAAATTCAACAAAAAAATACTCATTTAATAGAATTTGTTCTACAGGGTCATTGAAAAGGTAGAACAAATAACCGAGTATAGTGCGGGAAGAGCATAGACCTCTAACTGCTAAAAGATGCTCTTTTGTATGCTCTTTTTAAGTTAGAGGTCTATGCCCTTCTCGCACTATACTCGGTTATTTGTTCTACCTTTTCAATGACCCTGTACAGTCGAATGTTCTTAAAAATAATAGACCTGGCTAATTGTTAGTTCTGCACAATTTCAATATGTTTGCCGTAATTGTTATAAATTTCGATCGCATTATAAACTTGAGTTTAAATCAGAAAATAAGAATCGGTTTTGATATCAGAATTATTCGATTCATGAGTTTGATTGAGATATCCATTCAATTAAACTTTCAATTTATGTACTAATTGTGTCTTTAAAGTTGACTTGATTGAAGCGACTCAGATCACTTGAATTGAACTGAACTATTCAGATGTTGTGAATCTCTGTTCTATTCTTTATTGAATGAGATTTTATATTCAGACACGAAATAAGTTTCAAATATTTGATGAGATCTAACGAGTCGTATCCAAACCTGCATTACGTTAACGAATCTTCTTCTCTGGAGTCAACCAAATAATTATTTGAGATATCTATTGATTGCTAACTAAATACAAATGAAATGATTTAAGTGCTAATGAATTTTATCAAATAAATAGAATACTATTAATAACTTATTTAAATAAAATGTTTTTCTTTTCATAAATAAATTGATTATTGAACTGATAATCGAAAGACAAATTCATAGACAATATGGTTAACACAGATATACAATGATTTGTATTTAATTAAAGACATGACACCAACAGAATAGGAGAGAACAGAACATAATAACAATATGGGAGAAAAGATGAGACGAATAGAAAGCCATTTAATGGCAAACCTATACTTAAAGTGCAGCCAAAGAACAGAACTGAGAAGAGACAAGAATTTTGGCTTAACGTCTAGTATTAGACACACAATGCAAGTGTCTCTCAGAGCAGGTGTTTATATAATGTCATATTTGAGGCTATGATTTGAAAGATGAGGAGAGAGAGAGGAGAGAGAGAGGGAGGAGAGAGAGAGAGAGAGAGAGAGAGAGAGAGAGAGAGAGAGAGAGAGAGAGAGAGAGAACAACATAATAAACAAGACTGAATAGACTGATCGTATGCATCGATTGATTGATATCAGAATAAAGAGATTGCTATCGATTACAATATTTCATTGTTTGTCACATAAAACTTGAATAAAAACAAGGACTGAATGAGAAATAGTGAATAAAATGCATAATACAAACGAATGGCAGTAAAAACAATTGGGTTTAATTTCCGGACCGATAAGACATATAAAGAGCTATTGACTGACAATTTTTTTGTTAGTTTTTTCTCTCTTTATTTTAGATTCATTCGTACGAAACCCTAATCTTATTCTTTGAGCCACATATTGACCAGCATTTGCCTCTTAGTCAGCATTTATTGTCGTTATCTCTATCTGTATGTCTGTGTGTTAGTCAAAGAGCAATAGTCAGGACTAACCCAAACCCATATCCAAAACAATAGGAGCAGAATATAACAAACCAGTCGTATGTCGACGACTCAGAGCTCACTTTTTTGTTGTTATGCATCGAAGAGCTGAGCCGTTATTCTGCTGTCAAAATGCACAGACATTGACATTGCATTGACATAGCATTGACTGCAATGCCATTGATTCGATCGATGATTGTCTGACACTTTGACAGCTATTAACAGTCAAACCAGAAGTTCTTTATTCGTTAAATATATGAATATTAAAAGTAAAATAGGCTTACATTTAGATCAGAATTGAATTGTATACAATAATTTATGCTTGTTCATTTTGGAGTCGGATAACATTTGAATATATTCTTTTGAAAAGGAATAGTAAAATATTTTATCATTAAATCAAATGCTTTTTAATTAAAGGGAATGAATAGAAAGGACTTTATGTAAAATGGACTAAAGTTACTGATAATTAAATGACTCCACTCAGTGAACTCAAGCAGAGATGATCAAGTTGTTTGTGCCCAGCCAAGTGTCCAGTTGCTGGTAGAGGTTCAGTGAACCTTTAGCGATATGTTGGCCATATGGGTGCAGCAATCAAGGAGTATACTCTACGTCCTCTCTCTTGAATATCGATGAAATTGAAGAGAATTGATTCAACCCTTTATTCGGGTGCAAATCGGCATAACTTTGTTGCAGCAAAAAAGGGACACATTTTTCATTCGGCAAAAGAGAAATCAGTTTCGAAATCTGTCTGCCATTCCATTCAATGACTGTTTGATTAAAAGAAGTTTTATTCGCATTCAATACAGAGCACAGTTAGTAGAGAGTGAGAGCACAGGCAGAGCAGAGGCAGAGGCAGAGCCATCGCAGGCATAGCACAAAACTTTGCCATTAGGGCAATCAATTGCAGTGGACATCAATGACCATCAGTCTTGCGGTGCCATCAACTCAGTGCTGGACAGGAGTACACAAAAAGTCAATACATGAGCCCAACAATGATAATAACGAATGAATTTATTGCTTTTGCTTTCGCTAAATGTGATGACGGAATCCGTTCTCTACATCCTATCCATCCTATCCTCTCCTCTATTATATCATACACTTTATTATATTGTATTAATAGCAGAGAATATGAGTTAATACAGTGAACACAACTGAACACAACTTTATTCGTTCAAATGTGACTTTAAATCAGAATGACTTTGGGCTAAAAAGCACAACCATTTTGTACTCAAACACATTAATTAAATGGACCCACATTTCCACCGATGATCTCGATTAGGAAATGAGCCTATCATTTGAGAAAAGATCATTTCGTTTTCAACAATTTGTTAAAATTAATTGTGTTTTTCAGTCCTAACAATCAATTTAAACTAGTTTTCTGCGAATGCTCTCTTTGCTACCAGAGATGTATAAAGTAGGAAGGGGCAAAGTATTATTTCGGCCTCAAACTAATGATTCTATCAAGATAACCTTTGTCATTTAATCAAATGATAACTTCCTTATATTACAGGTCTTTTATCTATTTTTTCGAAATTAATTTTGAAATTTATTAATTATAATAACAATTACTGTTAAATGATTTAACGAATTATCAAATATTTGTATTTATATAAACTTTTTAGACCAACAAACTTGAAATAAATGAGAAATATATTCAAAATATAAATCAAATAATGTTGTGCTGGAAGTGATTTATGATTAATTTACAAAAACGACTCAATTTTATTATCGAAAGAATAAGAAAGAAAGAAAATTTTCTTTTTCTGACACGAAGTTATGGTTATCTTAGTTTGAATGCTAGCAATCAATCATTTTTGTGAATATTATATTTTCTTCCCAAACACTGGTCGTGTGAATCGAATTATTCCGGAAAATATTCCGAAGCCTTAAACGTCTTATACATTGAATTTGAGTTCAATTTTGTTGAAATTTTTGCATTGATTTTAAGTATTTTTTTCTCTTTTTCTTTGAGTTTTATATTTCAAAACTTTATTTTCAATAGAATTTTGAAAAATGATTTATTTGATAGAATTGGGTTCAAAATTAAGTTAACTTTATTTGTCTTTTACTATACTTTTCAATACTATGTCATTGTTTTTGTGTATATTTTAATATTACGGTATATTTAGGCTTCACTTCATAACAATTTGATTATAGATTTTTGCTGTTTATTCTGAAAGTCCACAAGAATTTCAATATATATTTTGATAAGATTTGACTTCAATTCTGATCTTTTCCTATACAAATAAATCTAATCATTTCAAGCCTTTCTCATATTTTTCTATTATATTCTAAATTCAATACAATTTCATACAATTTTCAAATAATATAAGTTTTAGAAAATTAATTAATAGATTCAAAGACATTGGAAAAGCTTTTGGAGATTTCCAGAATATTATTGAATTTTGACTCCATATCATTTATATTACCATAATGTACAGTACAAATAGTTTCAATGTCTCACAAGATGTTCAATGTTAAATATAAATAGGTTTTTCCAGAATCTAATTCATTATAATTCGGATCAAATTTTTAAATTTACGAAATTATACCAAAGAAGTGTCCGGCTTAAATATATCCCTGCTTTTAAATTGGTTGAATACTCGATAGAATTGATACCAGAAATCAATTGAGCCATAAATGGAGAATTGGTAAAACCACTGGCGCCACATTTTATTCGTTTATAAAATTCAAACAATTTTTGGTAAAAGAATAAAATATTCGGTTTTGCTATTCATTTGATTACTTCATAATTCAGTTATAATTTATTCTATTTTATTGTCTGATTGTTTAGCTTTGAATTAATTATTCAAATCATGGCTTCGATTATAAAGCAATGAAAACTCAAAATATTGTATTCGCTTGAAATAGAGAAGAATAAGGAAGTATAGAATAAGCAAGTACAGATTGTTGTAATACTAACTTGTAAGACGGAAAAAAATTGACAAACAATAAATATCATACTGGTCATATCAAGGATTTACGTTAATACATTGGAGATAGGCAAAAAGGCAAAGAGAAAGCTGCAATATTTTCTCATATTTTGTTAGCCTGTTCATTTAAAAATCTGCAATAGAATTTTGAATAATTGTAGAACAAAGGTATATTATTGATAGATGAATTTTAAAATTGAAAATATCAATACAAAGGTCACATTTTGATGCACGTAAGCAGAGCTACTCATAAGATTAAAATTAAGTGACGTAAGGCATACAAGAGTGTGGACATCCCTGACTTGTTTTATGTAAATTAAAAATACAATCAATCTATTGATATGATGTGCTCTCACTATCTAATAGTTGAAAAAATACTTTATTTAACATTAACTCTAATATTATTTGATATAATGGAAAAAGAACTCAATTCATGAGTTTATTTCCGATATCTATACTAAGTTTGCACTTAAAATAACATTTATATTGTAGTATCGCTTCAAATATCTATCGATTTATTACATTCTTTAAAGATTAGAAAAAAAAGTTTTCTATTTTTCGATAAATTCTTGAAATATTTTTTAAAGTCAATAAAACTATTTAATTCTAATTAACCAAAACTAATGATTTGTTTGATTGGTTCCGCCACTGATCGAGTGAACGGAAAGTACGAATATGTCTATCACTGACTATCAGTATATGAATAGGAATATACTGTTAGTATAACTGCACAAACATTTACTATTAGTCTATTCAGTACTCAATTTATACTAATATTCTCTCTTCTATTCAGTGAATCATTTGAGAAAATTTTCATTTAATTACTATTGAATTCGTAGCGAAGGTCAATCTGAATGAAAAGCCTGTTATGTGTCTGCTATACATCAGAAACTCTTCACACAATCTTCCAAATGATTTATCGTTTCGAAACATGTTTTTAGTAAAACTAGTTTTACTCAATTTTAGCTGAACTTTATTCAGGGATGCGGAAAGGGTGGCTTCTAATAAATTCTTATTAAACAGGAGTCAAAAATAAGCTAGCTTATAATTTTAACCTTTAGGTGTTTGAACAAGATTAGAAATTAAGTACCAATCGTGAAATTTTATCATGTTCATTTTATAATGAAGTGATCTGGCTAATGTATATGCATTGTCAATCTCTGCTTGTATTTAATCCTGGTATACGTCTACATATACAAAGTCTATTATATAATACATTGCCTTATCAATAGAGACTCACAATTTCAAAGTGCACTCACTGTTAAATAGCGGACACACCTCCTAATCCAACATCAATTACAACCAGGAACAGAAACACCCTTTAATTGGAACTAAAAAAAGAAAAATATCTGAAAATAAATTAAAATAAATTAAAAATAGGATAAAGTGTTTGATTAAATATCTCTTCGTTTGTTAGTGAATAATTGGATAGATTTGAATGAATGAATACATAGAAGAAAAATAATTATGAATTTTGATTCTGATTTGAATCTTAAGCCCATTCGAGCGTAATTTGTGTGCGAATGGAGTGAAAAGAGTGAGTTGTCATAGAAGTGAACATTCATTCATTCGGTTCTCTATTTAAATAGGAGTTCGAGTAATATATGCGTGCATTCAGTCTCAGAACAGTTTACACAGACTTACAGAGTATTTGTCTTAAGAAACGCCGAAAACATTAAAGTAATTAACAGTTTATTCATTAAGCGATTGATTGCTTTGAATACATAATTAAATTGAATGAAAACTGATTTAATTGAATGTAATTACAGAATGACTGACTTCACCGGCAAATACAAACTGACCTCATCTGACAATTTCGATGAATTCCTTAAAGAACTCGGTATTCAATGAAATTTCTCAAAATTAATATTTTTTTATTTTAATCTTTTTTTTTTTGTTTTTTTTCTATTGTTTTGCATATTATTATAGTTTATATATATTTTTTGTTTTTCTGCATTTTTTTTGTTTGAATTTAATTTGAATTCAGTTTTGATTCAATACTTTTGGGCCAAAACTGAATAGACTTTTAAATAGCGATTGAATGAATAGCTCATCAAATATGGCATTCAATCCATTCATTTGATATCCGATTCCTAATCGTTAAGTGCTTTTCGATTAATATTTGTTCAAAACTTTTGATTAAAAATATTTAATTAACAAATAGTTTAGCGAACAGTCATATACTGTTAGAACCGATTCTTATTATCAATACTTTGCTATCAATTAATACAAAAATAGTATTATATTTGAAATCCGTGTGAATACAGACTAACAGTTAAATCGACAAAAAAATTCCAAATCCTTTAGATATCGATTAAAATGTAGTAAAAAATAGACTCAAAAAAAACAGTTAAGGATTTGTTTGAATTGTTGTCGACTTTTCTCTCAGTCTTATAGTTCTACTGAAACGATAAAAAACAAGTTTTTTTTCACCGAAACTATTAATTAGGATTTTCTTAGCGTTTTTGGAAGTTTTCAAATATTTTCGAGTCTTTACGAAAAATAAATAAAAATATATAAAAGAATTTATAATTAAAAAACAGAAAATAGTTTTTCCTTAAGTCCTATTCAAACGAGTTTTTGAATTAAATTACTGTCAAATCGTTTCTAAAAACTTATTTATGCAATAATTGCCGTCAAATGCAATAAAAGTTATGTTTATTACGAGAAATGAGTAAAACATTTCGAATAAAGTCTCAGTGAATACAAAATACACTAATTGTTAGACCATTTGTTTGAACGTCAGAATTGATTGCTTTATAATTACGTCTATAGTATGGTATTGTATAGTATAGTACAGACAGTGCAGACAGAGATTACTTTATTATATAATAAGTCCTTCTGTTAATCGGACGACAACTACATTAAAAACTTTATACTTTGTGTACTTTAATCCTTATTATCGTAATTATCGCACAATATTGCACAGACAGTCGGTTTTGGCAACGCTTTGCTTAACTGTAACTCATATATTGTAGGGGTTGCCAAAGGGGGTGTGAGTGCTGTCAGGATAATTTATATTTAGGGTAATTGTGTCCATTATATTGACCCCAAAAGAATGTGATCTGTATTCGTGATAATGTCTGGCATTTGAACTTAGTTTCGATGTTTTAATATCAATAGAAATGACTATAATTTGGTTCCGACTCGTTTGAGCTGATCATATCCAAGCCTTATAATCACAATCCAATTGATAACTAATTAATTTTCGCTTATTTTATATTCGGATAAAATGTGCTTCACTTGAATTGGGCTTATCTTAAGGTTAATATTCAGTTAAGATATGCTCTAATGTTAAGAATAACATAGTTTTTGCTTCTTTTCGTCTGTACTTTGAACTTGAATTCGACATTCAATTCAATATTTATTTAATTTATAATAACTTTTATGAATAACGATAACAACATTTCTATTAATTTATAAACTTTTGGATACTTTTTGCACTCATGTGTCGCCTCTTATAGAGATATAGAGATATATCTGTAATATCTGTCCGAATATATGAAGTTTTGGGCGTTTTTTTCGATTAGTTTTTCAATGATTTCGAAGAAAAAATGCATTTCATCTCAATTTACATATAATTTAACACTTATTTTAATTATCCGATTATTTCTTATCTGATATTAATTTTCTTTATGAATATTATCATTAGTTTTAGTGTTTTATATGAAATATCTTTTTACTTCTTATCTCTCATAAGAAGTCTACACAAAAAGTCTCATTAATTACATAATTACTTAACTTTTTATGCAATTAATTATCTGATAATTGATTTGAAAAAAATGAAATCAATTCTCGTGTGAATTCACTCGAATTATCTTCACATCAATTAATCATAATTTTTGATCAATTTTTTTGACTTATGTTTGAAATATAGCTTAAGATCTAATACTTAACGAAAGGATCAGTTTTTTGTTGTATTTTTGAATTTAATGATTGGTTTTGTAAAATAGGCGTCAATTTCGTGCTGAGGAATCTGGCGAAGACATCGACGCCAGTGGTCGAGATCACCAAAGATGGCGAGACCTACACATTGAAGACCGTCACTGCTATCAAGAACTCTGAGATTAAGTTCGAATTGGGAAAGGAGTTCGAAGAGGCCCGGATGGACGGCAAGACCGTTAAGGTATGCCATTTAGTATAGTCTCATATATTGAGTATAGCACCGATCAGATGGGGTTTGGGATCAAATTTAGCACAGTTTTTAACAATTGATATAATCATAAGAGTGGGCACACATTGGGTTGAGTGCACTCATAGATACCATTGGGTTTGGGCTGAACACAGGTATCGGAAATGACTCCAAAGCAATGACCAGTAGTTTAAACCAATCAATGCTCGATTGAGTGCAAACTTCAGTTCAATTTAGATTAGACTCCAGTCCTAATCCTATGCCTTCATTGCTATCTCTTATGCTTTAAACTATTTATTAATAAAATATTGCTTTGATTGCAGACCACAATAGAGGCGGACGGAAACAAACTGATCCAGACTCAGAAGGGCGACAAAGAGGTCAAAATCGTACGAGAGTTCAACGGACCCGAACTCAAAGTGGTTCGTATTCTTCCCATTGATTCCGAACTCATTTGTTCTCAAATAATAATGATTTGTATTTCTATTCCCATAGACGGCATCGGTAGGAGACGTGGTATCTGTGCGCATATACACCAAACAATAACTGCTCAACACTTTTGAATATTAGCACAACTTTTATGCTTCCAATCATTTCTTACTTTAAAACCAAAAATAATATTTAAAATCGTTTTTTTCTGATTGTCTTTGAGATGATCTGAGATTAGAATAAATTCTTTTAGCCTTTCCTACAAAGAGGTCAATCAGTTCTTCCAAATCATGTCTTCTTTTTATATTAATATTAATAATGAAATTAAAATGTTTTTAATTTTCTAATTATTATTATTATCTTTGAATTTTGTGCTTATATTTCAATGAAATAAAGAATAAAAAGCGAAAACATTTGAGATTTTTCTTCCATTTGATTGACTGATGAATGTATTGAATGAGAAATTTTTATAAAAACACAAAATATATTCATTTGATATATTTGATGGTATATCCTAACCATTATCCTAACCCTGGGTCACTCAGAGCATTTTATATCAAGTTTAGCAATGATTTTCGAATTCTATTGAGCTTTGAGTAAATTGTCGGCATCTCTGGTCGTAATACAGAACTACACAGAATATCAGTTTTGATTCGATGCCAATAAGTGTCAGCTCTTGTGCTGTCTGTATATATCATGGATTTTGTCTGAAAGAGGCGTTCGGTTTAAGACAAATAATGGCAAACAATATTTGATCTCAAAGTTTCTCATTTGATATAAAAGCATAGATTAGTTCCAAAAAAAACTATTATGTTATGCAAAGGTCTGATAAAATGCGAATTATTGTAGATGTTATGCAATATTTGATTAGTGCAGACAATTCACAGTACAGTATAAGTTCTAAATTGTGCCCCACATACTTTATATAGACTTAAAGATCTTTATACTGTATTCTATTACTTTGAGAATTAAAGACAAATTAAATTCAGTTCAATTTGATTTTGAAAAATATTCAGAATTAATTAAGTTGACAGTGAAGGTTGAAAATTAGTTTAACCGGTTAGATTTTGTCATAGCAATCGCCAATTTAATCCTGAGCCTTTATCAATTAACAATAGTCATTGTTATATTGAAAATATGACATTGGGATGATTTATAATAATGCTATTCGAGAGCACAAAACAGTTATTTATATCTCATTTTTTAAATACCAATACAGTAATAGACATAAAATGTTTGAAGAATTTTAATTGATTTCACTCTTGAAGTCCTAAAAACCAATGTTTTATTTAATTCAGACATATTTACTGTTAGTCTTCTCGATCTTCTTTACCGACAATTCTTTTATGTAATTATTTATTGAACTATCGATTGATTATCATTTGAATCTTCAATAAAGGCTAAAATACAGTATCAGTAAAAAGTGTTCGGCTCATTTGAAATAAATGTGTTCATTGCTATTGAGGCGACCGCATACACACACTTAGGGAGAGCCGCACTCGTTGCCAGTTTGGGTACCAGCAGTGAATTCGAGTTTGGCGGGAGAGGGACTCAAAGGGCGACTT
>JAQIWA010000627.1:0-27647 GCA_034693305.1 Eueremaeus valkanovi
AGACTAATATATATATTGGCTTAAGGTCAATGTCAAAGACATTATAAATACATGTGTCGACCTAAGGGTCATCACACAATTATGAAGTTCACTATAATATAGTTCACTAAATACTATCAATATTTACGAACTAAGAAAAGAAAATTCTTTTGAGTCATTGACAGCAACTTTTATTTTTCTTTGAAACTAATAAATATTTTTTGATTTTTTAAACCAAAGATGAGTTTTTTTTTTTGATTAAAATATATTACATTTGTCAGACAATTGTGTCCATCGATTGTTTATTATATATATTCTTATATTAGAGTAAAGAATATTAAAATATAAAAATAAAGCAAAAACTTTATGTCATCTAAAATATATTTTATATCTTTACTAAAAGTTTGATGAAATCGGATGAATGAAAAAGTTTATAGAAATAAATAAATAAATATTTGATGCTTTGATCGATCATTCATTGTGTATTGATCCAGAACTGGTCCTCCTTGATCTTGATGCACAGTTTGGCTCTATTCCATGGCGTTTGTAAGTTAAGTATTTTGAAGTCATTGTTCAGATGCTTAACATTGGATGAATAGACAGCTATTATACAGAATTTGTTTAAATCATTCATATCATAAATCGGATCATTCAGTCCTCTCATTACAACCGCAGAATTCAAATGCTTTACAACTAATTCTATAATCTCTTTGACAGTTGTCTCGATAGTCACCTGGAGTTTAACACTTGTGCCGAACGGTAGACCGCAATCATATGCGGCGTAAACGCGAATAACAAAACTGTTGTCTAAAAAACTATCACAAAATCTATTGGATTCGTTCGTTGGGAACACATCGGAAATGTTTTGAGGCCTACAAGCGATAGATTCGTTGTCGAAAGTATCCGTGTTTTTGATTAAGGAATCGATTTTGTTATCAGTTGACTCAATAGAGTCTTCACTCAAAATACTGGTCAAAACGATTGGACGAAACGAGTTGTTACTATTGACTAACTCTTTATATTCTTTACTATTCTTTGATTCAGTGTTTATATCGATATCCGATTCAAACCATTCAGAGAATTGATTCAATTCTGGGTTTATTTGCATTTTTGAACGTCTAATACACTCGTCAGATAAGTTGATTGGATGAGTGACCCATTGATTATCATCTCTGCAGTGGTTTGAATGGACCGAACCGTTCATAAGCTTAGAGGCAGAGACACAGCGACGCATATCTTCGCACGTTTTCGGACAAAATGTTTCTGATTTGTAGTCAGAGTTCATAAAATAGAGTGAATCGATCAGAGAGTAGGAAGAGGTGGAGGTATTGATCTTCAGTTGATTACTGAAAAAGTTTGTATCAATACTGGAGTCGTCACGACTGGGCCGTCGACTTGTTTGATGTGCGGGCGGACTCGAAACCGGAGAATTGATTGTCGGAGAGCACAGACTTATGGTCGGTATCTGAAAGGACGACATGTCTTCTTCCAGCAGAACATTACTGTTTGTAAGCGAATGATTGATATTATCTAAAGAGATGCCATAAATGCTCTGTTTGTCTCTGGCGAACGTCACGACATCCATAATCCAACGCTTGGATCGCCAGAACTCGTCTAATATAGTCTGAAACTCTTGGAGTTGAGAGAGTCGTGATTTGGCGGTCAGTACTTCATTAGACGAAAACGCCTTAATATTTGTTAATATATAGACATAAAAGACATAATTGAACAGCAATTAGGGTTTAGTGTAGCGATAGTGCTATCAAATCATGAATGCTATTCAAAGCACTATAGTATCACTTAATCTAATAGTCGAGTAGAGGAATGACTGCTTACCTCTCTCTGTGCCTGTTGTGCGACCAATATATCCATTTCAAGTATAGCTGATATTCTTGAATAACGCGATATAAATGTCTGTCGATATGTATTCATATTGACTTCGATAGAGAGGAAATGTGTTATACTTTTGAGCCAACGAATGCTAACTTATAATAAGCTAATGTAATGTTAAGACTCACTCATTTCGAATATTCTCAACGGAATATAAACGAGGTTTGAATTCAGGGGCAATTCATCGGTTTGGCCGAAGATTGAGCAAACATTTTCGACGGGAGGCAAGAGTAGGACAAAAGACACGTCTGGACTGAGTTCTATGACTTCGATGTCGTATATCCTGTGTCCGCAGATTTCGTTTTCTAAGATTTTCATAGAATTCAACAAAACGTCTGCAGATTTAGTGATTAATTGCAAAAATTTCAATTTAGCCGAATCTGAATCAATAATGATCTTCAGCTCATTTGGGTTAACACAGGCTTTCAGACAATTCCACTCCTGTTTAGAGACGTGTGGATTCTCCCTGACTTTGAT
The DNA here is from genome assembly GCA_034693305.1 of Eueremaeus valkanovi. Taxonomy (NCBI): domain Eukaryota; kingdom Metazoa; phylum Arthropoda; class Arachnida; order Sarcoptiformes; family Eremaeidae; genus Eueremaeus; species Eueremaeus valkanovi. The sequence goes on from JAQIWA010000627.1 coordinate 2,347, forward strand.
GTGAGGAATGACATTAGGACAGTGCTGGGGCACGACTATACTCATCAGTTCGACAGAAGTTTTAAGTTTAACAAAACCTAAATACAAGCCCCGGGCCAGTGGGTTATTGCATGCCTTGTGATAAGAGATCATTTCCTGCAATGAAATTGAATTTTTTATATAGAATTCTGAGAAGAATTGAGATTTGATTTATAATCTGGTATAAGCAGTGAAGACTCACCTGTAAGGAAGATAACAGTAAATCACCGATAAGTGTAGTGCAAAGCGACGGTTCACTTGCGTCAGTAGTGCTGGAGTTGGAGCTGAAGAGCTTTTTTTGTAGTTTATTGATAGGCAGCCATCGAAGAGACAAACAATTCAAGCCCTTCACGTCCACCAGCTTTTTGATTGAGCACAAGACGGTTGTGCCTTCAGTGTCCTTTAATGGCTTATAGTATAGTTTGCCCAAGTCTTGCACTCCCAGAGCTGTTTGCATGTGTTCCACAGCAGATAGTATCTTGCTCCTGAAGTGCGCCACTGAAGAACTTTGACTTTTCTCCAATTCTCGTTTCAGTGCCTTTACGTCCTCCCATGTGCTCGAAATTTTGAGCACCCAATAGAAGTCGTTTTGCAGAGAGGATGGATAGACATCATCTGTCAATGTATTTAATTACTATACGATTCTGCAGTTTATTTCGATTCTTCACTAAATAAAGTATTTTTTTCTGTTTATCGATAAATATTGGTTCTATTGAATGCTTTAATAATAGGACTCACAAGTAATCGCTTTTCATTGCAGTCATACAAAAATCGATTTGGATTTCGGTTTTTAAGTCTGACTTATAATACCTAACAGTTATCGATAAAATGTTGAAATATTTATTCATAAGATTATTGAATACTTTTTGTGTATTTAGAAAAGAAATGCAGTTATTCTGATCTCTCGATTCACATGAATAGAGATTGAATGCAATTATTTAGTGAAGAAAGTTATAATATTTGTCTTATATTTCTATTTTCATTCAATCAAACGTGGATTTAGTTGTTTATTAATATCGCGTTCAACTCAAATATCTAGAATAAAGTCTATATTTCTCAATACAATATTGATTTGTATGGATTGGATTGTTTTGACATAAAGTAAAAGAAGTTTTATTCGAATCAAAATCATTAAAAATTTCATTAAGGCTTTCGTAAACACATTTAAGACACTTCAGAAACAGTGCAAACATTAAAGATTTTTTTAGAAGAACTGCCATTAGTAGTGAACACGAATAATATGCCGTTAATGACAAAGCACCTGAGCTGATTATCTCTTCGTTTAGTGACTGTTCCATTTGAATGTACATGAATAGTAGCACTGGCGTGGGTGCAACTCACTAGTCAGCTAATACTGTTCGGTTCCTTTTTCCACAAACTTGTGATTCACACGTATTTTAGTTGAGTTTTGAAATTAATAACGAATATAATTCTGTACTTGAGCTTCAAAATCATATCTATACTCAAGGTATAGATGACCAGATTATTTTTAGTGCTCATCAAATGATAATATCAGACTTCCTATTCTATGAGGGTCCCATTATGATTAATTTTAATATGTAATATGCAACTAAAAGTGCCCTGGTGGCTCAATTTAAATAAAATAAGTACGACCTTGTACCTATCATTATATCTTCAAATGATTTCTTCACTTAATCAGAGATTTTATTGGAGAACGAGATTATCGTTTCTATAAATATATTCTGAATCATAAGATCGAAAACTTATAGCAACTGAATGTCAATTTCTATCAACACTTTTGAAAAGTTATGAAATTATAAAATTCTCTTTCGATGATTGGTACCAGAGATAACATGCGGTCAAATGAGTTATCAAAATATAATCTGGTTAAACATGGAATCAAATGAAAACAGAATATTTTTGGTTAAAATAGACCAGTTCAATTAACTATAAGCAGTTTATGAAAAAATAGTTTGTTTTTAATTAAAACTTTTGATTAATTCTATTGAATAAATAGCAGAAAATAATGTAATAATGTTTATACGATTAGTGCAAACGAGAAGACATACCAATTTCAACGATCGGAAGAATTTCATCGTTGGTTACGAGAATACGGTCTTCGTTGTATAGGAGACAGGCCAAGTGAATGCCTCTCTTCATAGCCTTCTGGAACTTTGGTGTAGAGCCGAACAAATTCTTAATGCTTTTCCTGACCTGACCTTTCCGTTGTTGGTATGGGGTTTCGCTATCTATTGAAATCACTATTCAATAAAGTTTCACACAATTAGTCTATGAATGCAATCAATTGAATAAACTTATAATTAGATAACCTTTAACTTCAGCCGAAGTGTTTGGTCTGCAATCAATAATCTGTTGGAAGAGTTGATCCAATTTTGAAAGACTATCGCTATTGGATGAGTGCTTGTCATCGATGTCACGCCAGCCTAAGAATGATAGATAAAGAATGAATTTTTATAAAAAAAAATATAATATTTGAATGAATATTCTATCTTAAGAACGGTATGGACTCACTGGAAGGTATGGCACTCAGAGGAGAAGGATAGGCGTAATGTGAGAACCCCTTGCAATTGCCAGAGGCCACTCGAACGAAGTAGTTTTGCCCGTTTTCCAGATTATCTATAATTACTTCCAGTTTCTGAATGTCTGTTATGTCGAGTGTGCCGTCAATTGTGACAAAATTATTGCGACTCCACTCGACTGTCAATGCAAATGAGACTAATATTAATATAAGTATTCATTATATTTGGTTTCTGAGCATAATTAAAGAGGTTAAGGAGAGGGTTAAGTTTAATGCAAATGTTGAAGTACTGTATAATTTGATTGTTTCAAATATTTGAATTGAATTAAAATTAAATTAAATTATTTGCTGAAATTCAAGTTCAAAATCATTTTCAGCGTTCATTACAATAGATTTTAAAGTATGTTAAAGTAGTTTAATAATAAGTAATAATTATTAGCCATCTCTGCAATATTACAGAATAAAAATTATTATAAAATGGTTAATACGAACTATTTATGTATTTATAGTGGATTCAGATCAATGCTCTTTTTTGGCTAAATTATTACAACATAAGAATTGATAGATGTTTAGCAAAAATACTTTAATGGGAAGCTATGATCAATCGATCAAAGAGTGTATTGGATTCATAGATAGAGACTATAGACAGATATAAACATTAAAACTTTCATAAATTGAGCCGAATTCGTGAATTTCGTGTCGTTAATCAAAAGTTATAATCAAATCCCTATAGAATTACTTTTGATTAAAAGCATTACTCAATACAAGCTATGGATGAGCTCTACAGCAATACTGATCCCACAAACCAAGTAATGATCTTCTGAGGGCTAACTTTCTTATAACATATTTGACAACATTCAGTCATTTGTTTAAAATTATAGATAGAGTACAGTATATGTCCTAAAAAATAATGACTTTTTAATAAAATGTGATTTATTTTTGAAAACTTGTGAGAAATATATTTTTCTTTTAAGGGAAAGACGTCAGAGAAGAGCACGACTTTAACAGAAGAAAACGCAAATAAGTTATAATAGAATAACAAATCATTTGAGCATAAAATATATGAAACAAAAATGTTATTAAAACAGATGTACAGCCGCTCTGAATGCGAAGAATTCGTATTTATATTTAGATAAGAGAATAGAATAGAAGTGTAAATATTCAGAAACAATACTCACGACTCAGTTATACAATATATCATAGCATAAAAGACAAGCCTTAAGCAGCATCCGACCCTTGTCATGCTCAAACCAGCGTTCGTTTGGCTTGATCAAATATGCGGGCACATAGAACATAGGATTCTCAACCTTGCTAGTAATTTCTGAATTCGCTCAAAACTAAAATCTTTAAGTTTACAAAATTATCTGCACTTATGAGTTGAAAATAATTTACATGCATTTCTATGTAATACAAATCTAGAATTACATCCGTAAGTGGTTTACAAATTTGTGATTTGTATAAAAAAATCAATTGATTGCATACAAGCCATCAAAGACTGAGAGCTATCTATTCAAACAAAGTTTGTATTTTTGTTGAATGAATAAATCAAAGAAATTCAATACTGAAATGTTTAATAACTATAATAAGATTTTTCGAATCAATATATTTCTTATGTTTCTCTCAATAGTAATATAATTGATAGGTTCGGGTGGAGTTCACATTTGCTCCACATTTACTCCACATTTACTCCACATTTACTTTTTGTTAGGAATTGTTTGAATTATATCAATGAATAGCTTATTCTTTAGAATCAATTAATTCTGTTTTTCTAAGTTTATTGCCTTTCTATATATCGGTGTATATTATATGCAATATTCAAACAGTATTTTCATATATTTATAATATCTTTCAAATCACGGCATATACTGTAGAGAAGCACAGGTTTACCACAATATTGCATAATATGGCACTACTTTGATATCACCAATGACTCAGGGGAAATTCGTTGACAAACTATTTATTTGAAAACTACCTGATATTGGTTTAGAAAAATCGATGATTTTGTGTGAAAGCAACAAATTATAGAGAATTGGTTCAAAAAGTCTGCTTTTCTATTAGATATTAGTGCAGAAATATGGACCGACTGTTCAAAGTTGTGTCGGTTAGTCTGATATGGTTTCAAAAGTGTCTCAGGAGGTATAATGGATGAAAATATCTAATTCGGCTAAATTTCAATATAAATCAGTCAAAAGGAATCGAATTTGAATGCATTGGCGCCATTTCAACCCCACCTGGACTCACTTGTCCGGGTCTTTTTCAACATATAGCACATACAGTACAGTATCTGCTTTTTATTTATTTATACAGGAGAACAGGAATAAGTTTTACCCTGTTATTTATTGAAATAAAATTATATTTGAAGCATTAAATATGAATTTGATGTCGAGAAAGCAATGTTAGCTATGAATCATACAGTGAGAGTATTCAATAATAACCATAATGACCCGTATCATTTTGAGTAAAAAAAGATGAGTTGATTGCATGCAATTTAAAAAGCATTGCATTTTATAGATAATGACGGCTTGATTTGCAGATATATATGCATCGACTATATATCGATAGGTAATTTGTTTCTGAACAGTTTTGGCACATTGGCACGGGTGCATTCTTTGCAATGATTGCGTGCACTTACCAATTATTTACTGTCGAATATGTGTAAACATTGCCGTAAAGTAAACATAAATATCAAATCAACTTTTATTCGGCTCTATTTTGAGCTACACTTTATTGGCCGCGGGTCTACTCAGGGTAGACCCCATATCGGACCAGAGTAAAATCATTTTACATCAGTTAGGAAGGAAGCACCTTGATGCCAAGAAAAACCTAACATATATTAGTTTTGACTGTTTGACAGGGGTACAATCCTGTTGAGGTTTATTAAAATCCTTCCTAGTCAATCCTGAGCACAGTTAGCCCGCTTTCATTAGACGAGACAGAAATGTATTATTATATTAATGAACAAAATTAAGCAAATATTTTAATATTGAGACGAACACGTGACTAAGATCTAGAACATTCTAGAGTTCGTTCCGTATAAGAACATATTCACTTATAATAGCCTTTCTATTCGTACCAAAACCGTTGATAACAAATCAATAGGTCATTATCTTTAACTCTCTATTAATACCAATGTATAAGCTCTGACATAAAGTCGAGTAGAACTCAGTCTCAATGTATAAATGCCTATTACATGCAGTTCAGTAGAACTTAACTCTATTAATGCTATTCATAAAAACTAATGTTAAAATATTTGTATATAAGGACATGCATTCAATGTATTCAAATCACTTGTGTTCCTGAGCTGAATGAGAGAACATCTCTCCGAATAAAGTCATATTTATTTGAATGTAACTATTGTAACGTTACTCTGCCCCTTCCCCCCAAACTATCTATTCTGGATTTGAGTGTCGCCAGCACGGGCACCTGCCAGTCTAGGCCTGAAACTACCCAATTACATCATTTTGTTGTGTAAACGTTATTATACATCAAATATTCCCTATTGTCGAGACATAACCCTAAGTTGTCTTGACACTTGCGGCCGTACCCATATCACGGTCGCCACAATATTAAATTCAATTCATTTGAAGTAAACGGAAAAGAAGATAATTGTGACAAAAATGCAGTGAAGGAAGGCTTGAATGAAAATCATGTTTATATTGGATATAATGAAAGCGCAAATAAGTGTTAAACAGAGAGCGAGAGTGAGAGAGAATGTATTGATTGTGAAAACCTCTATATTTAGTTGCAATGCATTTCTTCTCATTCGGCAGAACTGGTGCACAGAATTTCAAACGCAATCGACTGATGCCAACCACTTCCAGTTGGACACAAGTGGGCGATTCGGGCGTCTCTGCAATGATATGATTAAAACAGAAGCGAAAATGAATTCATTGAATATAAGCTTAAAAGTTGACTGAATTGAGTTCAGTCACTGAGAACTGCATGGATAGGATTGCATACCTAACCGATCGAAACCGACTTTCATTCGCTGCAAAAGTTTTAGTCTTCGCTCCCATAATAACAATTGACGTTCTTTTTCCTACAATTATATCAAACGAATTAAAGTAATTAAGGCTGAAGTCTGACCAGAATTATAAGGTTAGTTCACTTTGAGAAGAGCAGCGCTCAGACCACCATTGGTTAGCACTCCGAACACTGTTAGGTTTAGGTCCAGAACACATCTTTCGGCTTCTTTAAGCAAACTGTTTAATTGGTTTTCTCGGCTTTCTTTCGACACAACTATAAGTCGATAGTTTGGCAGTAAATAAAGTTTGGTTTAAATGCGATTAAAATTAAAATATAGAAAACAGTAATTATGAGTCGGACTCACAGTTAGCGCTCTCTTTGCTGCCATAGCTTTGCAGTAATTTAATTAAAGGCATATTTAATGTCATTACAGCGATGTCTAAAGGACTGAATCCATCAGAATTGCAGCTTTTGATCGAAGTATAAACAGCACTCAATTAGTTCAGACATCAGACACATTTATTTTAACTTTTAATACCAGTTTATATCGACATCAGTTGACTCTATGATCATTCGAGCCCTTTCTAACTGTTCGTTCTCGACAGCGGAAAACATAGCTAAACAGACAAATCATTTCAATTGATATCAACATTATATCAACTCTTTTGCAAAGATTTCAATACATTTGTTATGAATTAATTTTAATGATAGAAGAAAACAATTATTGTCGATATACTGTAAGTGTAAGTGTGTGACAGCACAAATGCTCAAATTCAAAAAAGGTAAGCTATCATAAGCTATGATAATAATTTTCAATAAATATCAGCTAAATCTTCTATTCCCCTGTCATTTTTAACTCGGCTTCATGTTAATGTATAAGCAAGGTCGCTTCAGAGCGTGAGAGAACCAAAGAAGTGTGAAGAAGTTCGTTTTGATAAATAAACAGTCAAGTAGTTTGAAGTTAAACAATAGATCTCTTTTTCAATCCTTTACTAAACAAACGATTCGAACAAATATTTCTCAAAAGCTTATGAATAGATTCAAACATATATTTATATTTTCTCATTAAAAGTCTATTTTTATCAACGAATTCAAATAAAGTAAATTTTTATTATTAAAATTCAGGCATAAACTCATGAAACCTATATTTATATAAGAACTCTGATTTAAACTATAACTATAAATGTTGACACTATTCGCCTAATCCTTCAATTCTCTGAAGTGTTTGGCGCTATATATGTATAAATCAGAGTCTGTTTGCTTGAAGTCTACATTTTTTAACACGAGTTTGCAATTTATTTCACTTTTATCTAACATTTCATTTGGTTTTTTCAAATGAAAACATATATTGCGAACATAGAGTCCAAAAAATAATCCGATACCTTGTAAGTCGAAATTAAATTTGTTATATTTCTCAAACTTCTTCTTCTCTGACTTAGTCATGAAGGGCACGGCTTCGGGCACATACACGTCTATACTGGCCTGTCTGCGACCTGAAATCCATATTTAATTAGAAATTCATTAATTATTGAACAGAAATGTAATATTAATAAACAGTTATAATACTGTACTGTATTGTACTGTCTATTCATTATTGAACTCCAGTCTAAGAATTATCTGTATTTTGCAATTCGTAATAAACAGAATAATTCTGATTCTATCACAAAATTCTCGTAAATACAAGAGTATTAAGAATTTTGAGTATAATTTTCCTTCTTATGAATCATTGAAATTAATCCGGGTATATATTTATATATATACAATAATTTCATTGAATGTCAAAAGTGTTGCATAAATATGTGAAACTGTATATTAATATTATTCCTATAAAACATAATCCATGTGTTTATTGTTAAACTGAATCTGTATTTAACTCTATTTTTCCGTTGCATTACTTGTTGTCCATTCTTGTTATGCAAATTTTTGTGACAGTACGCAGAATATTCATATTGTAAGCATAGAAAATGTTGGCCAGATTATTTTGTAAGTCATTTATCGAATTCAAAGCTGAATTTATGTCAGGCAATGAAAAACATATTGAATTTGAGACAAAAAACATTTCAATTCTATGCACTGCATATCAAAAGACAATTTTATTTTATTTTTCTTATCTATTATTCAATTATTTCTATTCATTCGTTTCATTCATTTGCTAATCGAGTCAATTGAATCAATTCATAAATAAAATTAATGCAAATAATGAACTCTTTATCCGAAAATCTTATGATTTGATGAATCAATTCATTCATTAGACGTATATTTATTTTCGCTTATTTAATGTAAAGTGAAAATTGTGTCGGCTTATATATTGATTTACCTGGAAGAGTTTTAGTGATTCGATAAGAGCCAGAGGGAGAGGATGGTATGTCCGGTAGATTTCGTTGTGCGTCAAACAGTTGTACAGAAGAGGTGGAACTGATGGGCAAATGACCCCTAAATCTGGGCGAAAAGCCTGAGCTAATAATTCTGTCGCGTTTATTGACTGCATTAGAGTTGGGTTTGTTGGCTGAAAAGTCCGGTGCGACGATCGATACGTTATTCTCATTCTTGTTAGAGTTCTGGGAGTCAATCAAACTGTCAACACTTCCCGATCGTTTCACTTTATCATTAACTCCTCTATTATTCCAGAAAAAACACGAACTTTTCAAGAGTTGAAAACAAATGGATAAAAATTATTTCCAATAAAAGTGTTTGTAATTTATTATTTAGTGAATGCGTGAATCCAATAGACTTACATATCAGTCATGTTATCATTAGTCCATTGAGGCGGCCCTGTGTTAGGCCTTAAATTGGAAGAATACTTGTCCTTTGCCTGACTAGAAGTCGACAGCAATTTAGTTAGTTTTGCAAAACTAACACTTTTTCTGCTCAAAAGATTAATTGTTCAGAATTGGATAAAAAGAGATTTTTTCACAAATTTACTTATTTGTCACATCTTTGGTCGCAGATCCGGTCGAACTGGTAGATGAAACACTGTGCCTGGGTGAAACGCCCGTTGATTTCGACATAAAGCTATCATTATCTCCGACTGAAAGACTGAATTCTGGGATAAGAATTGTGAAAGACGTCAAACAATAGTGTTTTCAATTTGTTCTTCACTTTTCATTAACTTTTTTTCTATTAAATCAAATTCTGCAACACTTACTATATTGGGGCTCATGAAGAAGGTATTGACTCTTTGTGTCATCTGAAGGCAGCTCTGGATATATTTGTAAATGAAATGATAAAAAGTAAATATTTATTTAAATTATTGATCAGAAGTCGGTTTATTTGAGTTCGTTGTCAAACAAAATAATCCGAATATAGTTAAAAAATAACTATTATATAGAAAATACTTTTTTGTAAAAATAGTGAAAAACAACGAGATTTAAGTATACTTTTCACTTATAAGTTAGACTTTTCTCCTGCTTTCAGATATCATTTTTTATCTCATTATTTCTCATATAATTCGTTATTTTTTTATATAACGAAAACAAATAGAAATTCTGAGTATATGAAAACTGGAGACTAAGAAGAGATGAATAAATATGACTACAGTGTATACAGAAGTACATAGAGTATAGCACTGTTAAGGAACTGTACTGTACTGTACTGTACTGTACTGTACTGTAGATAACGATTCCTTTAAGATTTCTACAATATATTACTTATTATACAGTAGTTGAGCGGTATATACAATATATTATAGTTTAGTTTGTTTTGGTGTCGACTGTATTGAGAATAATATGAGCCGACACTACAAATCCTATTCTTATAAAAAGATTTTTAAACTTCAGTTCAGATCAAGGAATAGCGAACTGGGAATAGAGTGGAAACAGAGCTTTCATGTGTTCAATGTATTCACAATTTTGTTGGCAAAGAAGTCGTCATTTTATCAGTTCTGAAGATTGTTATTGACATTGCTTTGAAAAAAGTATGAAAATCCTGTTTAGTGTAAATAAAATGATCAAAAATCAATTGAAATAATTTAACCGAATATTTGAGTGCAGACTATATAAAGCAGAATCTAATGGCATCGGAATCATAGGTTTCAATTGTCGCCTCCAGTTCCCTACAATGACGGCTCAAATTCTAAACCCATTCTTCTCTCATATATCACATCAATGGCTAGAAATCGACTCAAAAATAGAATTCAACAGAAAATACATTTAAACACATTTCTAGTCTTAAGCTTATAATTGATAGCAATCGCAGACTATTTGGACAATATTTGTATTAATTGAGTGATTAATTCCTGACACGTAATAATGCACTTCTATTTGAATTGAGTGACTACTTGTCCGAAATAATGATCAAACAAATTAATATTTTCTATCCTATGTATTAATACATTTCAGATGATGTGTACACTAACACTAAAACCCACCCGCAATCGATTCGTGATCATTAATGGGATCGAGTTGTGCCTGAATTATGTTCAGTGAAGGCGTAATGATTGCCGGCAGTGTCCGCGCTCTCAGCATCGGTGGCCTTGTCTTCTTCATAATCGGCTCCTTTTCCGCGAGATTGCTATAAAATATAAATTATTTTAAAGTTATATTTTCATAGTTTTTTGGCGCAAAAATAAGTTGTTTTTTGCATTTGTGTCAAAAATTCATTAAACAATTAAATATCAAAACAATTTTAATGAACTTAAAGAATATTTTTCATTAGATATGAAATTTGCAAAAATAAGAATATAAAAAGATTTTCCAATCGATTGGCACGAATTATACTCTGAAAACATCGTGAAATATATTTAACAAAAGCATTGTCTCGAATGTCAATATATTTATCGATTTTTCATTATATGAATTACTTTTTTTAAACACAAAATTTCTTTTTTTATTGAAAATGGATTAAATTTTTTTCTGTATTTTTAAAATCTGTGCTTAAATTAGTTATTTTTATAAGTTGTGTAAAGAGTTTAGAAAAATAAACTATCGATTTGTGTTCACATAATAAATGTTTCGAAAATTTTAATTTGAATCGCAAACAGAAAATAATTATTTTAACTGTTATTTCAAATAGACTTTTCAATTAAGCCGTTCGGTTAAGAATTAATTTGTTTGTTGTCTTCAATCTGTTTCCATACTTATATGTTTTTTCAATCAAACAAAAAACAATTTCCTTTTAACGGATATTCAAAGTTATTTCAAATTCTTATACTTTAAATAGTTTTGAATTTTAAAATAGTTTTAAATCGAAATGTTTTAACTCTAAGACAACAAATGAATAAAAGTTTTTTTTAATGTAAAAGATTTTATTTATAATTTCAAAGATTTTATATTTGAATAAATAAATAAGTTTTTGGAAATAATGTCTGACTAAACAACTTAATTAGATAAACAACTTTAATGATCGGTTTGGATGTTGAGCAAAACCGAATGCTCTAAATAATCTTGTCACATTTTAATTAATAAAGTTACGAAATTAGCTATAAAATAGTCATTATATTTGCACAAAATCAGCATTAATTTCAAAAAATCTTTCATTTAATTATACAATATATGCGAAACAGTTTTTGAAAATTTTGATATAAAAATATTTTAAATAATTTATATATTATTTAAATGTTTTATGTCATTAAACTCACACTTCGGCTCTCATTATAATATGTGTTCAAAGAGGAGATATAGCGCTAAGATTTACACAATATTTCTAAATTAAAGGACCATACCGAACTTGTGGGCACCTCTGGGCTATGCAGCAAATCAAAAGGCTCACAGCGGCTTTCGATAGAGGAAGGTCCAAGGATCATAAATCAGTTTTCAAAAAGTTCCTAGCTAGAGGGGGCGCCCGCCAGGGGGTCCTCAAATATCCGACTTTTTGGACTCCGATTACGCAATAATTATGAATAAATTCGCATTCTTTTCTCAGCCATAATTTAAAGTTATTTTTCCTCTTCAATTCATCCCAAGAAAGTTTTCAAAAATTTTGAAATCTTCCAGGTCAAAAAAATATTTCAAATTTTCTCGAATTTTTTGACGTACTTTCTGGTTGGATTTTCAATAATTTTTCTGTTTCAATTCATAAAGCTTACTGATATGAATAACATATCAAAAAATCGCGGGGGGGCACACTCACTGTTTTCTCAGAAAAAATTCATTTAGATTTTGAGCTAATGTATTCCTATGAGACGAAACAAGATATAATTTTTTAGTTGAATTGAAACTATTTTCATAAAATTCTATTCGATATTATGAGTTCAGCGAGCTATCACACTTTACTCTGTGACTTTTGGTTGAGTCGTAAAAAATTATTGAAACTCGTATACTTTCCCGACTGCGGGTCTGATGTTAGGTTAGAGTTGACTTTTGCGGGCAAGACCCCCGCTATGTTTATTCGATAGTACTTGACTCAAAAGTGATCCATGCTCAATTTCGACTAAATCTGTACACCAGTTTTTTAATTAAACGCTTTTGAAATTTTCAAATTTACTAGTTATCTCCTATTCATATTGTTTATAAGCAAAATCGAAAATTTCAAAATCGTTTAATTAAAAAACTGGTGTACAGATTTAGTCGAAATTGAGAAACGGACAACCTTCAAGATTATCTAATAGATCTTCAATCAAAGGGAGAGGGAATCGGTCAGGTTTCGTTACTGCATTCAACTTTCTATAATCCAGACAAAATCGATATTTCTCTTTCTACTTAACCAGCACTATCGGATTAGTCCAACAGAACTACATTCTCTTATTATACCAGCTGCCATCAATTTTGTAGCTATTTTAAGGCGGTCATGCGGACCACGGCTACGAACTGGTTGGCGTCCGGACATCGGCACCGCGTGCCGTGAGCCGGCATATGGACCGGCGCTCATATTAGAGCTTAAACTATTGTGAGGGGCAATACCACAAACTACATCTGTCCGTCGGGACAAGATACAAGGTGCGGGACAGATTATCATTTAAGAGCGGCTGCGTCGCACACGAAGCTGAACTTAAAGGTTGAGTCTCTGTATTCTCTCTATTCTTAACAATAAATCAAAGAATTAAATAATCATTAATTGGTTTCAAAATTATAATTATATTTAAGGCATATTTTAAGCCATTGCTTGACTACTATTAGCTATACTTTACTATACTTTTCAATACTTTATTAATAAATTTGTAAAAATATATTCATTATTACTGTTATAGTAATAGAGTTTATCAATGGATATGACTTTGTATTAGCTCTGACTTACGATTGGGTTTGAAGGCCTGTTTCGCTTCGATTACAGGTTTTGGTATTAGTCGAGTACAGTCGGCCATACTGTCCGCAACTATAGTGTCGTGATTTTCGACCCTAATTGTGTCCACCATTTCAGAGGTCATTGCAGCGATCGATGACACATCGACGTAGAACGTCTTCACAATCTTTGGAAGCAGTTCCCATTTTCGTTTGCTCGCCTCTTCGCCCTCTTTGATGGATGCGCCCCAATCGAACTCTTCTTCGTCTGTCGGTTCCATTGGCGAAGAATCGATTATTTGTCGACAAAGTCGACACAATGCTTGAAATGAATGAATGAATCAAAACAATTAAAACTATAGTACTATATTAGAGGCCAACCAATCCCCTTGCACATGCCTAATCAATACTAATTAATATTAATTAATAATTTAATTATCTTTTGGTGCCATTGTTGTCATAAATAATGAATTAAATGCTTTTTCACTTTAAACAATAAAACGGAAATAGAGTTTAAACTAAAATAAGAACGTGTCTAAACTGAACTTTTCTATAAATTACATGTAAAAATCTCATAGGAAAAACCTCTGACTAAGCGCTGTTATACAGTGCATACATTGCATGTATAATCACACTGTGTGTATGAATATACATGCAATGCATGCATTGTATAACAATGGGACGAGAGGGGAACAAAAGAAAAAGTGAGGATAGAGCAGAAGAGAAGGAAGCAGAGGAAGAGAACCAAGGAGGTAATGATGAGAAATGGAGAGTAATAAAGTGAGAGAGAGAGAGAGAGAGAGAGAATAAAAACTAATTGTTGCACATGCAAGTGCCTAACTTTTGCACACGTCAGTAGTGGTGGACCCATACAGCGGCACGTGCCAGCACTCACATACTATTGCACGTGTCGCTATAAGGGGAAGCCTATTGTATTGGCTTAAGCTTAGGCTATAATAGTGAAAGTCTACAGGTGCTCTTTCACTATTATAGCCTAGGTTTAAGTAAACACAATAGTTTTTTTAAATTAATTTTTTCAAATTTATATTATTAAATATAATTTTTATTTTTAAATATAAATATTCTTTAAATATAAATAATTTTTAAATATAATTATTTTATAAATTTAATTAAATTTTATTTTATATATTAAATAAAAAATTGTGCATTTAAATAGGACTAGATTAGACTAAATAAGGTGAGGTTTGATTAGGGCTCGATCACCCAGTTGAGAATAGGCGCCAGATTGGTTTGGGAAGAGGTGGAGGTGAGGGCGCTTTTAGCTGGCCATGGATGAGGTCCTGCTTGTCTGTTTCGGCCACATCCAACAACCAGTAGTTCTCGGGTGCTACTTGCCCTAGCCCATCAAAGTGTTGGTCCACCGGATTCCATCACGATGGCCCCGCTACTGGCTCTGCCTCTGCAGTTGGCTGAGGCGAAGGGGAAATGGGGGGTCTTCTTCGGGAACTGGGATGTAATCCTCCACTTCCCAGGCAGGATCCCGTTGGCCAAATTGTTTGCCAATTTGCTGCCTACAGAAAGGGAAGCGAGGCCATTTGACGCCCACTTGACGGGCGTCGTAGTCCCGAATCTTCTTAAAGCAGACCTGATGGATTTGCCATTCTCGAGGGTACTTGCATCAACACTTGACGTGGTTCTGGCCAGGAACAAGCTTTAAAAGTCTGTTTTTTTAGTGGCTGCAGATTCGGAAAATCGACAAACAACCATGTTTTCAGGATGAGTTTCAAACACTGAATGAACGCCGAGAAAGTGTGTTTTCGACTCATGAGATTAGGCTCCTCCTTCCTGTAGCAATATCAAATTACATGCTGAATAATACAATTCAATGGAATAGCAAAACAAATTGGTCCTATTTAATTAAATTCATATCGCATACTAAGTACACATAGGTGTAAAATTAAGTGCTATCCGAAAATTTTTACCCTTATTATAGGGCGCTGTAGGCAATTACATGCTTTATAATACAATTCAAACGTATAGCAAAACTAAATATTCGAACTTAATTAAATTCAATTCACTTATCAAGTACAATACATTAACTAGTATCAATCGGTGATATCGAGAAATTTTTAATTACTCAATAGAGGGCGCTGTAATGAATTACATGTTTTATAATACATTTCAATACTGCAGCCAAGCTTATTATTCGAAATTGATTAAATCCAAGTCACTTATCAAGTACATATTCTAGTATCAATCGGATTAGTATAAATCGCCGTTATCGAGAAAGTAAAAAAAATCTATATTAGGAAGTGAAAAAAAGCTTCTAGGCAAAAATGTCAGAGAAAATAATATCGATGGTACTTTGATACTTTTTAATTGCTTCTATTGTTTTAATGAAAACCATTATTATGACTAAACCTCTCCAGCCGTACCCCTTACGTTTTTAACGACTCGCTTCCCCTTTGCTCTGAAGGCCCTGGCCGTCGATCGGTACTCCAAATAATCGCTACAAAACACACACTGCACAAACGCACACACCAAACGTAGTCATTAGTTATAGTAAAGAACACAAGATTATTGAATTTAACACTTTGAAAGTCAGTACAAGAATGAGTGCAGAGATGCGCTATCAATAAGTTATAGCGAGCCCACTCCCTTCTCCCGTTTTTCAGCGCCTTATAAGGTAAGCATAAGAGCGCTTCGAACCTTATACTAGCGCCTCAAAGAAGGGAAGTTGTGGCCTCTTCTTAACACAATATTACATTCGGCCACCGCTACCTGAAACAATCTCCGATGCTCCAAATGGCGTCTGACCGATTAAATACAATATCAATTTATCAATAAATCAGTTATGGAATAATAAAACACGTTTGGAATTACACAAAAAATTAAAATAAAATGACGCAAATAATTATATGTGAACAATTAGTATATCGGAAAAGACCATGAATTGTATTGAGGTTCAATCATGGCCCTCAAATTACGCGCGGCAGAAAGGGTTGCTTGGGCCTAAGTTCCATAAATGGGAGTTAATGTAATTCTGTATATCCCTTGTTCAGTATTAGTTAGTAGCTAGGCGTTATTACCGGTCTGACACGGTTCCACTCCCAATAGGAGCCGAAGAGTGGTGTGTACGGGTGAGGATAGGCATTAAAGCAAAATCATCTCGTCGTGACCCAGGGGGCTGAACTGAATGCACAGGTCAGTCTTGTCCCCTTCAACCACTTAAAATAACGCTGTGAGAACCGGTTGGATTAGTACGTGAAATATTAGTAATTAGTGAGAATAAAAAGTTAAACACATATTTTGAAATTCAAATATTTTGTTGTCTCCATTGCGGGAATATTCCATTTCTTCTGCAATCAAATTAATTGAATCTATATTTTTACACTTCATTAGTATTGACTCAATTCTTTTCCTTTTAATGTATTTCTTATTAATAATCAGTTTTTGATTAATTTCAAACTTTTTGTTTATTAAATACCAAACGTTTCCACTGTTTAGACTCAGATTCGTAGCGAAACTTTTCTTCAAATGTAACCTAACCTAACATACTATTAATTCCATCAAATCATCGCTGAAGCGATTGAAATTCTTTACAATACATTGAAATTCTTTTCATATAATTCCTTATAAATTTAATTAAAATAAATATAATTTATCAAAATGCAATATTTATCACAAAATACCAATTGAATAGTGATTTCAGTTTTGTATCACAACTCAAATGAATTTAAATCAGGATTTAATACAAAGTTCACAAAATATATCAATATTTTAGCTTAAATTCATGTGATTTCTAAACAATTAATTAAAAACTACTTATAGCCTCCTATATTCGCTTTCATTTTATGGATAGATTACTAATCCTTTTCGAAGAACTGCTTTATATCTCAAATCCAGACATTCACTGCAAATAATCTGAAAATTTTGGACATATTTTACTTAAACTATAAGAAGTAACCATAATATTCGCTTTCATTTTATGCATAGTTTACTAATATATTTCTAAATACTGCTTAATATCTTAAATCCGAAAATTCACTGAACTTATTGAAAACCTGTTTTGTATTTGAACGACAATTATTGCTGTATTGAGTAATTTAAATGTTTCCAATAAATAGAGTAAAGATGCAATTCTCAAGTTATTTTATTTGGAAAATACTTCTTAATTAACTCAAATGTGGATTTTTTGAGAAAAAAAAATCTTAATAATAATAGATTATTATTTTTATCCAGAGTTCACATTTGAGTGGATTTTCAATCATTTTATATTGATATTCATTGTATGCATAGAGTACTAATCCTTTTCTAAGAACTGTTTATATCTCAAATCCAGACATTCACTGAAAATCATATGAAAATTTTTGACATATTTTGCCTAAACCATAAGAAGTATTTAGAATCTTCTCTGTCTCTGTTCTAGTCTGTTTAAGAGCGGGACACTCTTTCCTATCACTGCCTTTTTTCGTATAGAAATCCATATTTAAACTAAAATATATTAAATTCTTAATTAAAATACAGTAAATTTGATTGTAAGGTAAATGTGTAACATATCTTAATATAAAATTTAATAATGATTTTCTTTTATGATTTTCTTAGAGTTAGCGATGAAATCATCTATTGATTGTTCGCTTATTTATTGTTTCTTATTATGAGTTAAAAGTATTGATAATTTTTGTAATTTGGTTAGTTTTGAAACCGAATTCAATGCACTGTTAGTTATGATTGCATTACTTATAGAATATTTTGAAATTTTGTTAGATTTTTGTCTATTGATGTGAAAAAAATGTCTTATTTAATAATAATCAGTATTAAGTGTCAACTGAGTTAATTGTTTGCATTGACTGAACCATTCACTCAAAAATCAAAAAGATTTATCGTTTAATCTGAAACTTATTTCCAATCGTTTTATTTGTTTGAAGTTCGAGTCTTCATTATTGTATGTGAACTGAATTTTTGTTTTCAATCAGTTTGTTTGTAAACAAATAGTATTTTGAGTCAACTCTTATATTGTTTTGTATGACAAGAGATGTCGTTATTATCGCTATATTTCATTTGAAACACTGTTTGTTTGCAAACATTGAAAGTTTTTTTTGACATTCAAAATCTATTATTATATTCACAACTATTATGAACACAATTCCTATTCGTTTCGATCATCTCTCTCTCTCTCTCTCTCTCTCTCTCTCTCTCTCTCTCTTTCTTTCTTTCTTTCTTTCTTTCTTTCTCGTTTGGTATTTAATAAGCAAAAAGATTTTTCAATCCATGCATTTATTCGAAGAAATGTTATTAATTGGACAGCAATTAATTCAATACTAAAAATTGATTTCCAGTTTTTCAGTAAAACGAATTGAAATGTTTGTTTCAATAAATAAAGAAAACAGTATTTATATCGAATATTTGAATGAAATTAATTGTGATATCAGTCAAATGAGTGCTGAAAATATTAATAAGTTTTTCGCAAAGTTTAACCCAGATCTTTTCAATCTTATAATGGATTCAATTCAATCAGAAATAAAATAAAAATTTGCGCAAAATTATGTGAAAATTAATTATATTTATTTGAATATTATTTTTGATGAGAAGATAAATGAATTTTTATAAATAATTTGAAGAAAATTGAGTTCTGATACAGACAGGAAGACATGAATTCTTTTGAATTATTTGTTCAGAAATATTACTATAGTTTAAATAGTATTGAAGTGATTGTCTATTCATATGAAGTCTCAAAAAAAGCATTCAATTATATAATGAATGGATTGTCAGGAATGAAGGAATTATTGGATTTGAGAATAAATTTTGTTTTTCACTCAGAAGTCAATAAAAACCAATACTAAACGGATTGAAAAAAATTGGACTCAAATGTGAAAAACTTAAAAGACTTTTGATGCGTATCAAAAAAATAAGTTGTAAAGACTTGTCGGGAATTATGAAAACAATTAATGAAAACTTCAAACGAATAAAACGATTGGAAATCAATTTTAGTTTCTCACAAAAGTTTGTATTATTGAGTGAATGGTTGAGTGAAAGCAAACAATTAACTCATTTGACACTCAATACAGACGATTCTGATTTAATAAATGACGCGATTTTCACTTTAATTGACAAAAATCTGCCAAAACTTCAATATTTGTCTATAAGTGAAGCCAATATACAGAGTGAAAATTTATGGGCGCGGACTTTGAATCATTTACTGTAGAAAAACTACAAGGGATACAAAATTGAAACAGGTCTTATTTGAAAGAAGGATAGTGAGGGTTTGGTAAAAATTAAATACAAAAAATATTCTTTAACGTTTCAATGAGCAAGATTAAAAAAACGGAAAAATTGATTTTTCTGTTTGAAACTTGAACTGTGGAAAAACCACAGGAGGCACAAAATTGATACTAGTATTATTTGAGAGAGGGATAGTAGTGGTTTGATAAAAATTGTATATGAAAAGTTTTCTTGCACAATTTAAAGCACTAGAGTCGAAAAACTTTGGAGTATTGTTATTCATAATAATCAAATTTAGAAAAAATACATTGATAGAAAAGTAAATATTACAGCTTTTTTTGAATTAAGCTCCTTGAATTGTGCAAGAATTTTTTTCAAATAAAATTTTTATCAAACCCCCACTATCCCTCTTTCAAATAAGACCAGATACAATTTTTTACCCCCTGTAGTTTTTCTACAGTAAATGATTCAGTCCGCGCCCTTAAATTTTCACTCTGTAACTGACAGTGCATTGAATTCATTGTCAAAACTACCATAACTACAAACAATTCATATTGATTTTACTGAAGAATTTAAATGAAATGATAATCAGACTGACTGACTGATAATTAAATATATATTTTATTTTTAGGTCATTTTTTGGTAGAGTTTATGGTCGGATTTATGGAAGTGTTGGTCGAGGAGGAAGTGATGGTCAAGGAAAAAATGGTGGTCAAGGAGATGCTGGAGGCGTTGAACAGTCCTTTGTAAAGTCGACTCCAGTCGAGTCAGACCTCATGTCTGACGATTAGGACAGATCTGTGCGTATCAGGCCAGACCATTGAGGTTGACGACATCGGCAGGACAGGCAGTACAGACAGAACAGAGAGCACAGACATCAGAGTTGGGGCAAATAGGAGGCAATGTTGGCCCAGAGGTGCTGTTTGCCAGACAGTTGGGCGCACAGGCAGAAGGACAGACAGGCGCACAGTTGCACGTTCAGACAGACGTTCAGACAGACGGACAGACAAATTCAGTTGGGCGCACAGACAGACAGACAGGCGCACAGTTGGGCACACAGGTAGACGGTTAGACAGACGCACATATGAGCGAACAATCAGATGGACGGACAGGAGGACAGGCAGTGTTGGTCGCACTGACAGACGAAAATACGCTGCCTTGCGATGTGTTGGGCGCACAGGGAGACAGAGAGACAGAACAGACAGCAGAAACTGCTCAGGCAGTCCAGACGGCAGCGACAGAATTGGCTGCACAGACAGCAGCGAATTCGGCTGCAGAGGAGGAGACGGCGGCAGGGGAAGGCAGAAGCCGAGGTGGAGGGAGAGGTTGTTATGGAGGCGATGATGGGCGGAGGAATGCGTCGGTGTCCATAGAGGCGACGGCAGTGGTGACGGCAGTGGTGGCAACGGCGGCGGCAGAGGATTGAACACTCGGCCATCGCGGATCAGATGTGGGCCCAAGGTTAGCACATTCTGGCACGTGAGGCCAAGGAGCGCGCTTGCGAAGGACACGAGTCAGGCGGCATTAGCAGTGCCCAGCAGAAACGCCAGAACTTCGAGTGCTAGTGTGTTGACCAGATCAGCGGCGGCGGCACTTTCGCAGCAGAGAAAGGATTCGACTGCAATTGAGTTCTCGTTGGATAATAAATAGTTACGTCGCTTGGCTGAGGAAGCGGTATCTTTGCCTGTCTTCTCTACTAGAGCTGTGTCGGCACCGGTGGATTCCGTGGCGTCTGGGACTTGACAGCGCGGACATACATGTTTGTGCGGATGTTCGCCTGCGCGATAGCCAGTGGATCCTCGGCCAGTGGGGCTTCGTCCAGTGCGGGTGCCGAACGAGATGTGTTGGCCAGTGTTGATCTTGTTGCGCGGGAGTCTGCCGTAATTTTTTGCCAGTTAGAAGCGATTCACTGGACGATCTGATTCCAGAGATACCACAAAAGGCTGTTTGTTTTAGTTAGCATTAATTTCATTCAATTTCTTATTAAGTTGATTTTTTTATCAATCTATATCTAGAAGGAAGAGAAGAGCAGTCAATGACCAACCAAAGACTTCATTAAGTCAAATAATCGTTTAATTGTCATTAACAGGTCATTTTATTGCGCTATTAGGGTTTCCCATCCAAATAATCGTATAAAAATGAGAATAATATTCTTTCCTCTGGTTATTCAAATTTTTGATGCAATAGCCAATATAATACCATGGTAATCTTTCACTTGTTTAAAAATTTATAAATATTTTCAAAAAATGTCTGGATAATTTAAGAGATTTTTCCATTTAATAGCGTCTAGATACTTTGCATTTGTTTTTCCAATTATAGCTGGATAAATTGTATATTTTCCAAAAAGAGATTTTAAATTTTTAAAAAATAATTGCAAAATTTTGATTTTGTTCTTAAATGAAATTCAAATTATTGAAATACTTATTGAAATTAACCTTAACTTTTGATAACTGATAAAGTTGTTTTCGATTAAAAGTTGAGACTATTTTGAAACTTACTTGAATCCTTTTTCATAGCTGTATTTTGAATAATTATGCAAAATATTATGAAAATATAAAAAACTATAACCAAATTCATAATTCTCATTCAATTCATAAAAACATTTCAGATTGTCCTTTTGAAGCATTGCTATATTTATCAAAATACATATCTGATAAGCCCCTAGATTGATTAATTTTATTATGTTATTAATGAACTTTTTCATGATTGGGCGCGTTGATTTCTTTCGCAGGCCTCCAATCAATTGTACTGTGGTTATATGTAACTTTGTGCAGATACTTGTTTTTCCCCATTTTTCCTCAACTTATTTCAAACCATTGATTCGGATTATAACACCTCGTGTGGTTCGTTGTTTTTGTTCCACTTGAATTATTTTCATTAATTTTATCAATATTAATATTTATATGATCGACAACATTATTAGTAGTATCAATTTCATTAATGATACTAGAAATAACCTTATTAATTGAATCATCAATATATGATATTTCGTTATTCATTTAAAAATCTGATTTTCTATTATATTTTTAATATTTTCTATTAAATAAAATCATTTGAAACCCTATTAAATCAAAACAAAATAAATTAATTTAAAAGAATAAATATAATAACGGTGGTAAAAATCTCTAGAGATAACCTTTCCAGAGACTAAGCCTGAGTTCAAACTAGAGTCGATATGCGAAAAGTTGTTTTCAATCGAACACGAGAAGTTGACCCTTGAGTTGGCGCATATTGAGAGCGCAAACGGTATAACATATGTTTACATCAACACGTGTGTTACATGTAAACAAAGTCCAACTAAAGTGAGTAATTTTTTCTAATTTCAATTATTTTTAACTCCGCTTCCGTAGGAAAAGATGAGTATATAGTTTCAGATTTTGGGCCCTCACTTCCGTTTTGTACCTTGCTTTGTGACCAAGACCCACCGAAAAAGCTGATCGAAAGATATTCACCGAAACCGATGGCCAAATACTTCTATTATTGGTCGAGCCTGATGCGGATGTCATCAAAGACAAAATAATAGACGTCCACGTAAAAATGTGCAATTTCAATGACATTTCGGGTCCTGATATGACCATAATTGTATGCTCGTTCAGCTCTGGTTAAAGGTTTCAGAAGTGGCTTAATCAGGTATGGCTTGCAACCATACCCCGAGCCTCAATATCCATCCTTGCACCTCATTGTTAGCCAACTTGGCGCATACTTCGCTGTTGTTCAAGAAAAGGGAGTCATGAACCGACCCGGGCTATCTCACAACAGCGTTGATGAAACGAAGGTCGGAAGCACAGTTCGCTGACACGTTGATTTTGAGCAGACCTTTTAGGTTCCGGGACGATTCCTTGTTTGCCACTCCATGCGGCAAGACTCGCACATGCGTGTAGTCAATGGGGCCGAGAACTCCAGGGAATGGCTTCGCTGTTGGGTCTCCACTGAGCAGATTGTAGAAGCCTTTCATTATTTCCAATGAATTTTCATTCGTCAGAAAAACAATGAATTGCCCATACAATCTGTCAATCAGTTGAAAGAACCGGCTAATGATCCATGAGACCGTCGGCTGAGCCATTCCGAAGATGTCACCGCTTACCTGCTGAATGGAACCGGTGGCATAGAATTGGAGGGCCAGCAGCAGCTTATTCTCCTGAGGTACCGGTTGGCCTTTTGGGTTGACGGCCAGGTGTGGATTCGAGGAAAACGTCAAACAAATCTTTCTTCATTCTGAAGCGCCGTCGACAGGCTTCTTGATGGTATTGATCCAATGTGTCAAACTTCAAATATTTTGTCATTTTGGCCGACTGATGTCTTCAATGTTTTGGATGTCTTGAAGTATTGTCAGGCGGGGTGGGAGTTTTTATTGAGCTGTCAAATGGGTTTGATCATAAAGAGAAATTTTTTAAACACTATTACTGCATATAAGTTAAAGGCTGAATTCAGACCAATAATCCTCCTATCTTATTTTTGATTAAAATTTTATAATTAACCTGTCACATAAATCACTCAGACCTCTTAATCATCGATAAAGCAAAAATATTTAGCACATATACTATTCCTAACTGCACATACTATTATACATAACAGTTCAGATTAGACAAAATTCCTCTAGTCCAAAGCACTGGTAGTTTTTATTACAGTCTGAATCGTTAGGATACAGTTTGTCCGTAATAGCCGATTGGCTTAAAGTGTCGAGTATTGATTAGGCCGACGAGTTGTATGGCGTTGACGAATGGTTTGACTGCGCTTAGTAGTACCGTTTGAATGATAGATTAAGGGGTATATAAAAAGTGAACATACAGTATTTAGCATTTAATGAAAATACAGATTGTCTTTTATTTTATATGGATTAATCAAAATGTACATACTAGCATGATAAAAATCAGCAATGAAACCAAGATAAAATTATCATAGTTATATAAAAGAACAAGCACGAACGTTATTACCAGTGAGTATACACTAGATTTTTAGCGAGTATATTCGCTTATGTTCTTGAGAACCAGTCTGTCCGTCTGTCTGTGTCTGTCCGTACGTGAGCCATTATTTTTTATAAATTTCACAAATTTGAAATTGTCTGTTATTGTTAGTACAGCTAATGCATTGTAAATACAATAGTTTTGAACAACAAATTACACAATTATCTTCTAATGGCTATATTATCTTCGAATGGTCAAAATTATCACCATTAAATCCATGGTATACTCGCTGGTAATAACGTTCGTGCTTGTTTTGATGATAACCTTGATATAATTTATATATACATAATTAGAGTTACAGACAATATGTGTACACATATAGGCTGAGAAACGAACTATGCATTGAATTATTTATGCAATCAGTTTTATAAAAAAGTATGTATAGAAAGTTCTGGAAGTTAACTTCATAGTTTTGATTATGAAATCATCAATTAACACAGGGATAGACTGAAACGCCACCCGCCAACAATTGTTGGCGGTTTTAGTCGGCATTGTTGGCGGTTTTAGTCGGCAACT
>JAQIWA010000628.1:0-27645 GCA_034693305.1 Eueremaeus valkanovi
ATGTTATGTTCGGATAGGCTTTGATTGCGACGTGATTTGCATTATAGCAGACATTTGTGAAGACATACACTGTTTGTGTGAATATATGGCAAGATATGAATCAAAGAAATAGAAATTAAAATAATTTAATCAAAAAACTTACGGCTTATTAGACACAAAGCAAAACAATGTAAATATTTTGACATTTTTGCTGTAATTGTTGTTCGAATTAAACCAAAGCTCAAAATGAATAATAGTATAAAGTGAAAGAAATTATAAATATATCAAATTCGTAGAGAACAGGGTTGAAGAAAGTTTAGGCCTGATGAAGTATTTTGATATTTAGATTTTAATTAGCATTTAATTATCAATTTCATCTACTCTACCGCAGGGATGGCAAAAATCGACCCCTCTAAATGGGGTTATAAGCTTAATTTCAAATCTCTATATATTCAATTTCACATGAGTTCAGATTCCCAATACTTACTGTTATAATAGATAACACATTCTATATTATCAAAGGGGTGTCTTCGGTCTGGAATTTCGCACCCTGATCAATTTTAATAGAAAGATGATATAATTTGGCAGAAAATTCCAATTGGAAGTTCATTCCTATCGATCATAGTTTTAGGTAATTGTTTTCTGAGTATTTATATAATTGTCAATATGTGAATATTGTAAACGTGTCATACAGCCATTAGTTGCGTGTTGGCATAACTTAAGCAAGTGTAAAGCATTTATTCTACACAAATAAGTGCGCGATAGACGCAGGTTTGCCAGGTAAGTCAAACCTAGATTAGTCATAAACGCTTAGAAAACAATTACCCATTAACACTTTCAATTATGTAACGCCTCAGCATAACAGGAATGGTCAAGTAGGCTAGAAGGAGAGGCTATCCCAAGACTGATCAGACTAGGCACTCTTGTCTATTTGACGGTCGCCACAATCTAATACAAATATTATTAATTTTTCAGAAAATCTCGTGAATTCCTTCTGGGAACTAATTTAAAATTTTCCTAACTATTTAAGGATACTATAAATGAAATTTCCGAATTTTTTGAGCTAGGGGCGGGATCAAATTCATATTTGAAAATTAGACTTTTAACCTATTTTCTATGCAACTCGAAATTTTAATATAAAATATCTCTAAACTATGATAGATAGGAATGAACTACCAATTGGAGTTTTATGCCAAATTATATTATCTTTCTATTAAAATTGATCAAGGTGCGAAATTCCAGACCGAAGACACCCCTTTGAGCTTCTAATCTGAAAAAATTTTTGTAATGACAAATTAATATTCCTTGAAAATTAATTTTTGAACTAACCAGAAGCAAATTATTTCTAAATGTTTTAAATTGATTTAATTAAAAACATTCATTTGTTGCATATATTTTAAACTAACTTCCTTTATTTTTTCATCTTAAAAATGTGCCTTGAGTCTAAAATAACATAAATCATCCATTTTGTTTCTCTATAAATTCACATTCTTTAATGTCACCTACCAAAAAAATCCGTCTCCCAAAGTGAATATATGAAGAGTTCAGTGTACATTGATCAATTATAACTTGAATCAACATCAATTATCACCTTGCAAATTTTCAGAATATTTCATAATTTTTCTGAACAGTTCAATCGTCTTCTCTGTATTTTATTTCAATATTTATTCATTGCATAAATGTCTCAAATTATCAGAAAATTTATATTAAATTTCAAATAATTTTTTCTATCATTTGAAGATATAATTAAAGAAAAGATTGTAATATGATCTTCGATTTCCTTTTTAATGTTGTCTTTATAGACTAGCTGAAAATTTTTCAATATTTACTGCAGAGATATTCAAAATTCATCTGAATAAAATGGTGAAAACAATTAAATCAATTGAATTATCAAAAAAAATTAAAATGACCTTGGCACATCAGGTGTTAGTAAAATTAAATTCAATTACAACTTGGCACTAAAAATATACTCCTTCTCTCCAACGATTTTCAAATTAATGCAATTCCTTTTCGACCCAGAGTTAAAATCAATTCGCTAAACATTTGTTTCGCAAATTCTTACCACTTTAGCCCAATCACAGCATTGGTCTTTACGCAAGGTAAACCAAAAAGTTTGTTCTGAGTCGCATGACATAAAATGGAACCTTGGGAAATATATGCGTAATTCAGTCAAATCAGATGTCAAGCCATTATTAGATACTATTCTCTCGTTTGTTTTTCATATTATTCCACTCGCAAAGCATATCATTAAATTTGAAACGAAGTACAAACAATGCATTTTAGCATTGATTTTAAAATTTTGTTGAATTTTATGGTAATATAGTTTATTTTATTGAATATAATTATTGTTTACTACTTATAATAGCTTAGGGTTTCAGTCATATACTCCAAATAGAATAAGCTTTTCATGAATAATATCAGAGTTTATATCGAAAGTATTTGTCGTTCAGAACGACTTTTTCGGAGGAAAATAGTTTTCTATTTTTTTCTTTTCATTGGGATATAAATGAAGACATAATACCAGACATTCTAAATCCGTATTCATTACATGTATTTTAAAATTAAAACAATCCCACATCCTTTTGCATCCTTCTAAACTTGAATTTATATTTGAAAAATTTATTGTTGATATAAAAAATAGTATTCATTTCCGCAACAATTGTAATAATGTTTGAATACTTATAATCAGAATAGAGTTTGAATAATCAAAATTTTGAATTATATATTCACAGAAATATATTCACATTCAGCGCAATTTTTATTACAGTTTCTAAACATTATTGTCTGACATTAGGGCTATGACTTCCATATAACGCAAGCATAATTCAACTGGCTAATAGCAAGCATGAATAAAACCAAACGCTATAGCTTTTACATACAGATTAAAAAAAATTATGACATTTTAACTTGCTCATCCGATTATAAATCCGTCCTGGATGACTTTTGCAGAACATTTCTCTTCAGTATATATCAATGATAATTATCAAATAATTAGTACAGTCAGTGACATAACTCCTGAAACAGTTATTGACAAGACGCACATTGTCAGAGAAATCCTTAACATAAAGAATAATAAATCCGACGGCAATTCTGAAATTCCCAGTTTTTTATCAAAAAATTTCTGAATATTTTTACTGAAATATTTTAAAATCTTTTTAATCAAATTATAAAACATGAGAAAATACCCTCAGAACTAAAAGTTGGTTTAGTAACTCCTGTATTAAAACCCAATAAACCTAAAAATGAAATCCAATCCTCTAAACCGATCTATGTTTCTCATAATTTCTTGAAAATATTTGAAGCAATCATTTATAAGTTCAATTCCTTTCTGACTTGATAATCTGCTTTTTGACTCCCAGTTTGGATTCAGGACAGATAATAACACTGGCAATCAATTGATTGAAATCATTTATGACGACAACAGGACTAGGTGATAAAAATCTTTTATGCATTGATGCTATATTTTTAGACTTTTCTTCTGCTTTCGACACAATATCACAATCATTATTAATAAACGATTTGTTTGACTGCAATTTTGAACCAAATTTATTAATTATTATTAAAAATTTTTAATTGAACGAAAACAAATCATTTGTCCTAATCAGAGATAAGAATCCGTTTCCTACCAGACCTCTAAAGAGTCTGCGTCCTAGCAATATATCGAAAGGGGGCAATGAATCCTAAAATAATATTTTTTGTTATTCCTATAATAATAATTATATTTAATTGAAACGGAATAAATGTAGACTCATTTTGCATTTGGACACCAGTTCGGAGGATTAGTTAAACTCATCATTTTTATCGATTAATTTATAATCCTTGAATTCTCCAAATTGGTGTCCAAATGCAGAATGAGTCCATAATTAGTCGCATTCCTATATATAAATATATTTAGGAGAATTCAAAAATATTGAGTTTATTTCAAGTTCTACAGTCATAGAAGCCAAACAATTTGATTTTCAATTTAAAAAATTGTAAAAAAGTGTTAAAGCAGTTTTGATTAATAAGAGCGAAGAATGTGTTTAAAATAATAGTTTCATCTTAAACAGTGATAAAATGCAAACATTAATTGAATTTTGATTCAAAAATACGTAAAATAAGTGTTAAAACAGTTTTGAATAATATGAGCGGAAAAAGTGCTGTAAATAATAGTTTTGTCATTTATTATTGGATTTCAATTATTTTGTAATGAATATATAAATATTTCCATATATTATACTAGTATCATATGGGGATCGACTGAACCGCATACCGCATACAGTTTTCTCCGAAACGGTATGCGGTTTTAGTCGGCAACTGCATGAACCGCATACCCGCCTATGAAACGGTATGCGCCGGCAGACTGTTAAAAAAAATCTTGGTTCGAAATTTTTTTTGAGCCTGATGGAATATTTTGATTCTTTTTTTACCAAAAGTTGTCTAGGTTTATTACGCATATTCTCCAAGATAGTCGATAAAATTGTCCTTGCATAAGTATTTTTTATCTTGAAATTAATTTTTATTTTATTTTTAAAGATTAATAATACTTATGCAAGGACAATTTTAGCGACTCTCTTGGAGAATATGCGTAATCAACTTAGACAACTTTTGGTCGAAAAAGAATCAAAATATTCCATCAGGCTCAAAAAAATTTTCGAACTAAGATTTTTTTAACAGTCTGCCGGCGCATACAGTTTCATAGGCGGGTAGGCGGTTCATGCAGTTGCCGACTTAAACGCACACCGGTCCGGAAAAAAATGAAAATGAAAACGGTATGCGTATGCGGTTCAGTCTATCCCTACAATTCAGACTCACTTTCAACGGAAGGTTAGGAATCGTGACGTCAGGAAAGCCATCCTTTTCATAGCCACTTATTCCGCCGAGAGTTACAAACCTTCCCTCCGGGGCCAAATGTTTGAAAAGGGTTTCGAATACTTGTCCGCCAATTGTCTCCCAAATCACATTAACGCCCGTCTAATGAAATCACAATTCGAATAAATAAAAGTTTGAGATTTTGTGCTCAAGCTACAAACCGGATACTCTTTAGTGAGCACTTGAGATAAGTCTTCTGTCTTATAATTGATCACTCGATCGGTTCCCAACTCTTTCAACAATTTTGCCTTCTCTGAAGTAGAGGTTAGACCTATGACATAACAGCCCTTCTGTTTAGCCCATTGGACAGCGATATGACCTTAAGATCATTTAATGACTAATTATTTTCTTTCATTAGATACACTACAAATATCTGAATACCTGTTCCTCCGGCGGCAGCCGTTATCAAGACTTTGTCGCCTTTCTTAAAACGTCCGGCCTTTGAGTATAAAAAAGTTAACTACTTAAAATAATCAATTGCATAGTCATCTACCACATCCGCTCCTATGCTTGCAGTCAATCCTCCGACCAATAGAGCTATGAATTCTGGTTTCAGCGATGGAACCGCTATTACTTCATCTTTTTTGACATACTATTAAAATCCACATAAATGTGAAAAAGTTTGTTTGAATGAAAAACATTTAGTGTTTATTATCTTGATTAGAAATTTCAAAATTAAGGGAGAACCACTTTAGAGTTCGAAAAGAGTTTAGTTTTACAACTATTGCTATTATATTTCAAAATACATGAAAACACTATTGTGGTAACCGCATAAACTCAGTAGGGATTCCTCATTCGGGGTCAATTTGGTCGGACTGATTGAATTGCCTCCTTTTGTGTTCCTTTTTTCATTTTTCCTCTCTTGCCTTATCTTGCCTATTTTCACTCAGTTTGCCTTCCTCAAACCGTCTTTGCCTTCCTAATTTCAGTTATTCAAAATGATCCTTGCAACAAATTAATGAATACATCTCAAGAATATTTCTAAAACTGCTTAGTTTTTGCACAGGGTGACTTAATATCTGCAAAATGCCGTAATTCAGCAGGCTCTTGAACAAAAACCACAAGGGATAAATGAACTCTGAGCAATGAAAGATAATCATAATAAAAAGATACTTAAAACATAATTCAGGATATTACCTTGGTGTTACTGATATAAGAGAATATGCGCTCAACTTGAATGACGGATCGTCACACTATAAAATAAATAATCAATTCATAACTCACTAAATATTCAGCATATGCTCCTAGCACAAAACCGAACACAACAGCTGGCTGTCCAATCCTAAATCCAGTGACATCTTTGCCAAAAGCATCAATGATTCCCAATGCCTATTAAATGATCTTATTTAGATTTAAAATGAAAAATGTGTATACTATTAGCAAGCTCACTTCAAGTCCAATATCGAAAGGAAATTTACCATCTGTGAAAAACCTTGCTGCGGTTATATTGATATCGGAAGCGTTAACGCCGGCATAAATAATCTTCAAAAGGATCTGGTCGTCTCTCGGCGGAATCAACGGCACCTCTACTACTTCGACCGCTTCCTTAAAGTTAGTCGTTTTTTTGATGACAGATAACTTTTTAAAAGTTTTAGACATTGTTTTTAATTATTTTATTCAATATTATGTTCACAAACAGTTCAGAACTGAAGAACTTGTTTCTGTATTTGTGTGGATATTATTTATGCAAACATATGGATATGAATTAGCTATACTGCATAAATCGGTTGGGAAGGCTAGCGTCTAAGCACTGTAGAGGTATTGTTATGACGGGTAGAGTCTGTGCTCTATAACATCGATATGAGAACCAGACTACCCGTCATAACAATGCCTCTACAGTGCTTAGACGCTAGACTTCCCAACCGATTTATGCAGTATAGTCTTATTTGAAAGAGAGACAGAGGAGGTTTGATGAGAATTTTATATGAAAAATATTCTAGCACAATTCAGGGCGCTAGATTCAAAAAAAATGTTGGATTTTTGTTTTTATCGATAAACAAAGGAGTTGGCGGGGTTAGAATTTTTATCACCACTTTCTTTAGAAATGGGGATTATAAATTCGCTATAGTGTACAAGTAGTGAAAAATGTGGAAATTTGATGAAAAAGTAGTGACAAAGATAGACCACTATTGCTTAGGGGTCAGATTAGAAAATGACTGGAAATGGAAATGGCTGGATGGCTAGGAAATGCTCGAGTAGGCTAGGAACGGGCTGGTTGAGAAAAATATTTTGGAACCTTAAGCCAGATTTTTCCTAGACTTGACTATATTAGGGATGTGCAAGGTCGGCAGAGTCAGGAGGTATAGGGAGGGGTAAAATGGGGGACTTTTGGCTCAAAACCTAGGGGGATTAGGGGTATTTTGAGAAACAAGATGACCGCCACAATGGCGAAAAATGACGTTTGGTCGAAAAATGGCCGATTTGACTGAATTTCGACCATTTTTGGCTTAATTTAGCTAAATTAACACAAATTAACATTAATTCACTTAAGCTTAATTTAGTTGAATTTAAGCAAAATTTAGCCGAAATTCGGTAAAAATCGGCCATTATAAGTCCCGAGCAAAAAGTCGAGGGGGGGTCTAGCAGAGCCTCAAAACACAGAGGAGGTATTAGGCCAAATCTCAAACAGGGGGGTATTTGGTCTATACCCCCTTGCACATCCCTACACTATATACTACTAAAATCAATGTATAACCAATCATTTCGAAAGGGGTGATAACATTTAACTGTTCAGATTGTTTCCTTTTGAATTTAATGAAATCTTATCTATGAATTACAATGAAACAAGGCCGATAGCAGAATTACGTTAACTTCGCTTCGTAGAATTTTGAGCAATAATACAGATTTACAGATTCAGCTACAAGTTAGTAGACCATTCTCTAGCAATTCTCAGCCATTTCCTAGGCTTTCTCAGCCATTTATCAGCCTTTCTCAGCCAATCCCGTTGTTAGTAATATAGCAATTAGAAGATAATTGGGTCAATTGGTATTCAAAACTATAGTATTTACAATGGATTAGCTGTACTAACAATAACAGATATGATGGGAAAATTTCAAAGTTGTGAAATATATGATTTAGAAAAATTTAATAATTTTGAAAATTGTGAACTTTTACAAAAATGGTGCAAGTACAGACAGACGTACAGACAGACATAGACAGACAGGTACTCAAGAACATAAGTGAGTATACTCGCTAAAAATTCTAACCCCGACAACTCCTTTGTAAGAAAAACACATTTTATTCGAATCAGATGCAAATTTTAGAGAGGTAAGCAATACCAGATTTGTCCTTGATCAATTCAAAGTAGATTTGGAAAATTTATGTGGATTTAGTAATGGCGCTCAAATCAAATTTTTACTATGTTCATATTTCAACCTTCTGTAATCTAGCGTCTTGAATTGTGCAAGGATATCATTAGTATAAAATTTTTATCAAACCCTCCTATCCCTCTTAAAAATAAGACCAACTTCAATATTATACCCCCTGTAGTTTTTGTGTAGTTTAAGATTCAAAGTGTGCGCCAAAGAAAACTAGCACTGTACATGAATGTTCACAGTTTTAGTGTATTTCTTATTTTGGCCCGGGGTATACAGTACATGTAGTATAGGGAGAGTTATACAGTAGTATTGAATGTAAAATAATTAGCATTTGATTGATTGCAAACCCAATCGAATACAAGACTTGTCTAAAGATAAAGATTAGGGAAAACCAGAAATTGTTTACGCAATCAATAATCAGTCGATTATTCGCACACTTTCTACAAATCAGTAATTTTTATCTCAAAAAGTGATTAATTGCTGATTTCGGCAATAAATCAATGAATTAATTAATAAATAATTTTAAATTTTGTGCTAAAAATCAACTTTTATTCGAATACTGTTTTGAATTTAAGATCAATTTTAAACAATTGAATCAAAATTTAAACTAAAAAAACAATAAATTTTAATCAGTTTTATATATAATCGCATTTCAATGGATTCATACGATTACTAATCGTCTGGAAAAGTGAACACAATTTGAATGTAATTATTAATTACTAATTAATATTAGATACAGATCTATAGACTCTATAGAGAGTAGAGATTAAGTGAACTCAAGATTCTATGCATTCTATGAAAGTCTGCTTTAAATCAATAATTATTGCAATAATTAATGCGATTATTGTTGGATCAGATTATCTGAATTTAAATAGCATTGAAACACACGAAGAGTCGAATCGTTCAGAATCGAGGTCTCGGGTGTTCGTACTTCTCGTGATCTATGGCCGACCAGAACTGGAGGGACAGACAGACAAAGCATTCATTCAATGGTTTTGAAAATCGATTTTAAACAATAAAAGCCTTGAGATGTGGTTCAGATTGTGCTAACTGTGCGCACAGCCATACCTTGTACTGCTTCTTGTCGTACTCCTGCCAGGGCTCGGGATTGGACTTCTTGTTCCAGCTTTAGGTCATATTTAGTATAATTTAGTATTCATTGCAATCATTGTAATCAAAGTCTATCCGCACCTGACGTCTGGGTTTCGCAGAGCTAGCCGTCCCATGTAATACGCGGCCCAAAGGCCACCGGCGCCCACACAGATCAACAGTGGGATCAACTGAAACAATATTCAAATCACTATTAATTATAAATTAAAATATCAATAGATTTATAGAAATTATAATTAATTGAAAATAAAATGCAATTAAAGGTCATTTCAATCACAAACGCATTGGTTGTACCGACCGATGGATTCTTCTTGAGTCCGGCCACAGACAAACTCGGCATTAGCTTCATATCTGATTGGATTCAATCAATGTCTTTGAATTGATTACAGGTATTAAAGACTTATTTAAATGAATTGAAGAGAAAACCAGATATTTTGCAGATCTGTGTTGAATGTGTTGAATGTGTCAGATGTGCTGCGACTGTGAAACGCAGTGAATGTCGGCTCAAATCATACATAAAATACGATTTCTTACAATCAAAACATTTCTTCTGATTTCGAAATTTTTGAAAATAATCAGTAAATTAAGGGCAAATGACCAGGAGGCATTTATCAATTAAATAATAGCCAGGCCTTTATTTATATTAGAAAATTTTCAGTAAATAAAAACAATTTGACACTGCATTACATTATTTTCAGTATCTGCCAGATTCAACTGTATAAATAACGAGGGCAATATCAATACATGTATAATTCTTGTTCTTCGTCTTTTCAGTTATGTTCAAGGTCAAACCCATTATGTCAGGCCATGGTTGCGGCTAGGTTTTATATCAGTAGGCTATGCTAGTGATGAGTCACTGATGACCTTTCATATGTATACCTTTCATATGTACATGGTGCTTTTCGACAACTCCGATAGAAGAAGAAATATTTTCATTGTTGAGACATATTATCATTTAATCTAATGATAAAACTTGTCTCAAAATTGCTTTTTATAAATCTTTTCTAAATATTAATTCATATAATTGTATGGAAACGAGTGATGACTCGAATAAACTGCTGATAAATACTATAGAAAACTTGTTTTTACGGAATTTTACAGAATTTAGTTATTGTTAGTCAATTGGATTTATATTTATTTATACGAATAGATGCGAGTTATAGGTAGAGAGGGAGAGAGTGATCCCGAATATTTGCATACTTGCTAGATACTTTTAAAATGATACAGGTAGATGCTATGCTATTAGAGCGAAGAGTTTAGAAATATAAGCCTGCAACAATTCATGTCTTATTTTAAATAAGTTACTTATAAGTCAGAAATACAGTCTTTTCAGTCTTATATAAGTTATTATATGCCATCTTATATAAACTATGAAAATGGACACAGTTCATAATAATGATTAGTTCAAAGTTAGAGTTCATTGTTTGCAATGAATCTGAAACTGAAATGATTTTAGAAAATCTTTAAAAATAAGTTTACGACCAAAACATTGAACGCATAAACAGCTGTTTCTCACTGTAAGCACAGTATGTGTCAGACAGTCTGACAGTCTTATCAGTGAATTGATTACTTGATTACTGTTTAGTGTTTACACCCATTACTGTATTGAAGTATTGAAGTATTGAATCAGACAATGCTATTAAGAGTAATATGAATACAGTATTGATATTACTTTAATAGAGAAGTAGAGCAGAAGTAATGCACAAAACTATACAAACTATTGAATACATACATGAATTGAATGTTTAGTCGGAAATGGCTCTAAATCTGTACACTTCTGATTGGAATCCATTGGGAAGTGATGTCTATTACCGTAAGTTTGAGCTAAATTCGATGCTTTGGTCCAATGAAGTCAATCTCCACGACTTCATCGTCTCTTCGGCGCCATTCGGAGGACCAATCGGTTTGTCTGACACTTAGTCTCACTTATTATCACTTGTTCTTTGATCTGATTATCAATTGATTGAATGGTTAGCTTTGATTCGCGACGAGAACAAGATCTCAGTGCGAATGGGAACCACTGCCGGCACTGGTCTGAAGCCAAACAAATCCAATAATATATTTATCTTCTCTTCGTTGGGAACACTCATA
Organism: Eueremaeus valkanovi; assembly: GCA_034693305.1. NCBI lineage: Eukaryota > Metazoa > Arthropoda > Arachnida > Sarcoptiformes > Eremaeidae > Eueremaeus > Eueremaeus valkanovi. The sequence goes on from JAQIWA010000628.1 coordinate 11,349, forward strand.
TCGACCATCAAATGGACGGGCAGTGAGTTGGCTCTGATCTCGTGGTCCAATCGAGAGGACCTGCTGTGCATCCAAGAGGACGGCATTGTCTTCGTGTATGACATTTACGGTCATTTGCAGAACACATTCACTTTGGATCAGGAGATTCGCGACACTAAGGTCTTGGAGTGCAAGACCTTCGACGGCATTCACGGCACCGGCATTGCAGTGCTCACGACCTCTCATCGATTCTTTATACTCAATAACATAAACGAACCCAAAATCCGTCGGTTGGCTGAAGTGCCGGGTCTTGTGGCCAGTCCTTCGAGTTGGGCTGTAATCGCATTGAATACCGAAACACAGGTTTTGGTCGCAAAAGACGACGAATTGTATTCACTGAACGAACATATCTGTCAACTACTGAGTCCGCCCTTCAGTTCAAAATTCACGTCAATCACAGAAATGAGTGTTTCGTTCGACTCGACTCATATCGCACTGTTCACAGACACCGGTCTCTTATGGATCGGTAGGACAGACAATGATCTCAAGACAATGATATGTGAGTTCGAGACGAAGTCAAAGAAAGCAAAACCACAGCAACTGTTATGGTGTGCCAACTCAGCTGTGGTCGGCCTCTGGAAGAACATTCTGCTAGTGATCGGACCGGACAAGGATTGGCTCAACTATGTGGTCGACGGACCTGTTCTTCTGGTGCAGGAGATCGACGGCATTCGCATTATAGGCAATGAAACCCAAGAACTGCTACAACGAGTGGCGCCGGTAGTCGTCAAGATTTTTGGCATCGGGTCTATAGCTCCCGGAGCTCTGCTCCTGGAGGCCAACAAAGAATTCCAGCGCCACAGCCATAAAGCCGACGAATACATCCGAATGATTCACGAGCGCAATGAGATCGAGACCGCTGTCCACCAGTGCATCGAAGCGGCCGGACATGAGTATGGGGTCAGTACTCAGAAGATGCTTCTCAGAGCCGCCTCTTTCGGCAAGTGCTTTGTCCCCCAAACAGACCCAAAGAGTTTTGTATCCATGTGTCAGACATTACGTGTTTTGAACGCAATAAGACATCATTCGATTGGCATTCCTTTGACTTACAATCAGTTGGAAGTGTTAACAATGCAGGTCTTGATCGACCGACTGATACTTCGCCGGCACTTCTGTCTGGCTCTTCGTATCGCTTCTTACTTGAAAATACCCGACCCGTCCGGCGCCGCAAGAATTTTGGGTAATTGGGCTTTCCTTAAGGTTAGACAAACATATTTAGACGACGAACGGATCGCTCGCGATATCTCTAATAAGTTGGGTTATGCTCCCGGAGTCGCGTATTCAGAGATCGCCAATAAAGCTATTGAATGCGGACGAACACAACTGGCCATCAAGTTGTTGGACCACGAGCTCAGGTCTAGCCAACAGGTGCCGCTCCTGCTTAAGCTCAAACAGCATAGACTGGCTCTACAGAGGGCTATCGAGAGCGGAGACACAAACCTAATCCATACCGTCATTATTCGATTGCGTGAAGTCTTCTCGGCCGGGGAGTTCCTGATGACCATCAGAGACTACCCGATCGCTTACTCACTCTTCCAGAAGGTATGACCGAATCGATCGAATAGACACTCAACTCATTTGTCTCTACTCTGATGTGAACAGTACTGCCGGGAAGACGACAGGGAGAAGCTCCGGGACATGTTCTACCAGGAAGACGACTTCGTTTCAGAGGCCAACTGTTGGTTATCTCAAAGTCTGAGCGCAACTAATATTACGCAAAAACAAAGTTATTTACAGTCGGCTTACGATTCATACAAGAAGTCTCGAAACGAATCGATCGCTTCTCTAATCGACGAAAGTTTACGTCTTTTCAAATATCAAATCAAATTAGAAGAAAAGTTTGGCAGAAAATACTGTAATCTCTCTCTACAGCAGACTATGAGAGAACTCATTGTCGACAAGGAGTACAAACTGTGCGAAGAGTTGAAGAAAGATTTCAAAGTTCCAGACCGTAGGTATTGGTGGCTAAAAGTGACTGTTTTGGCCGAAATGGGGGAATGGCTTGAGTTAGAAAAGTTGAGCAAAATTAAAAAGTCTCCGATTGGTTATGAAGTGAGTTCTTATCAGTTATACCTGTTTTACGAGTTTCTCATTAAATAAAAGTTTGTTTCAATCGATTGGACAGCCATTCGTTGATCTCTGTCTCAAACACCGCAATCGATACGAAGCGCAGAAATATTTAACAAAAATCAGAGACGAAAACAAAGTTAAATACTATGTTAAGGCCGGGTATGCACTCATTCACTCATTGATTGATTATTTGCTTATTTACCGTAATATTTAGTATCGAATCAAATAAAATGTTTAAATAATTGCAATACTTATAGGCTATTAGAAGACGCGGCAAAGTTTGCCTTCGACTCCAAAGACACCGGAGCTCTGGATTACGTGATGGGAAAGTGCGGCCCAACTAATAGAATACTCGCAGAGAAAATCAATTCTATGAAAAGTCAATTGAAGTGAAAATACAAATAAATGTCAATATTTTGATATATGACCCAAATTGTGGTTTTTATTCAATAATAATCGTAATATTCATATATAAAGTGATATTAACTTCAATTACAGAAAACCTCACAAAAAGATTCATTAAATTTTGAACTCACAATGAAATTGCTTTTGCATTGAATACAGAGTATATGACTTAGAATTTTAAATTAATATTAATATTATATTATATTATAATAATAGTTACCGCTATTTATTCGTTAGTTTTTATAAAACTGTTCCGAATAATGAAAGTCAGGTCCAAATTGGTGTCCGATTTTGTATGCGTTTTGAGTGCGCTTTCATATAATTATTTAATAATTTACTTAAAGAGGAATCGCATTCAACGGAAGATTCTTTAAGATCGGTCTGCAGTCGATCACACGATTCAGTCATTGTATTCGCGTTTATGTTATCCAAAGCGAGAATTCGGTCCAAATTTGATGGCCTTTCGGTCGAAACGTTGGCTTTAATTGAATTATCGATAAAAGCATTGAATTTATTAGAAATTATTTTATTATTAAATTGTTTTTCATTATTATTCGCATTAATAATGTTTATAAGAGGAGAGCCGTTAACCAAATCTATTTCTATTTGTGTGACTTTAGGCTCAATTGCTTCGTGACTCCCGACCCGATCCCTATATGACTCTGCGCTGATTGCGGCGAACTTGAGATCAAACTATTAGAAACGGCTCTGACATCTGGTCTAATGTTTTGCGAGTCATCTCTTGCTGTTAGTCCTCCAGTGTTGCCATTATTCCGACCGAATGGCTCTCTTTCCCCAACCGATGCCTTATTACTGCTGACCTCTTTCTGGCCAAACATCTTAATGTTGTGCCAGTCCTTCAAAGCCTTAATGTGTTTCCATTTGAATATTTTGGTAAAACCCGATTCACTGCTGTTCTGCGCATTCGATGTTTCGTTGGTTAGCTTCGTCTGAACTGACTGTCCATTTCCGGTCACATTAGGCCTCTTCGGAATCGTGTTTATGCCGACTGCGTTCTGAAGGTATGGGATCGGAATGGGAGTGACGCCATTGCCTGTCCTTCGAGATGAGGAGACATTTCTGGTGTTCTCATGAGTCGATCGGTTCATGAGATCGTTATTCACTAAACCATTGCTTTCATTGTTAGTGTTGTTCTCATTGAAGACATTGTCGGCAAAGAGCGAGTCATTGGTTGAACTGTTTATTTGAAATTTTAATCCGTGTTCTAAAAGGGCTGTCGTATTATCATCTGATGATTCCAGCATTAGATTCCTTTCGAGACACGGATTCCTTCCCTGATGGGGCTGAAGCGGAAGTGACAGTTTTGGCTGATGTATGACCGCATTGGCCGCCGAAACGATGTTCTTCTCGAAGTCAGTCGACGCCGAATATGAGACCAAAGAGTCGTTTATGTGATTCGAGTTATTATTATTACTTATGTTTAGGTTATTGTTTGGATACTCGAGTCGATTGATGAACCGATTGCTGTGCAGTTCATTCGTCACTTTGCCATTGGGTTCGGAACAGCCTATGCCTGCGATCAGGTTATGGTAACCATTGTTTCCGTTCCGGACTCTCAACACATTCTTCTGGTTGTTCTGAGACTGGGTTGACATCGAATATATAGCACCCGCACAGTTGGTCAACGCTCCGTTTTTGTGCCGCTCCCACAGCAGTGGTAGCTCCAGAAGACGTTTTTCAACACAAAGGGCTGTCAGCCGGGCCTCGGCGTCGGGATCCCAACAGTCTTCGATCGTCTCTTTGAGCGCCCGAATCGCAGGATTACTGTCTTTCCAAATGTCAGGGAAGAGCGGCCGCGCCTTATATCGGATCACCATTACCTGCATCTGTTCGAAGGTCGGGGTCAGTCCTATCTCGTGCTCAAAGGGCTGCTTATAGTGCGGCACTTCCACGCCCTGATACAGATCTTGACACCGACTGGCCATTTCCCATAAGACCAGTCCCAGTGCGTAGACATCTATCTGTTTGAGAGTGGACTCGCAGTCACGCAGATTGACTGCGCCCTCGAGTACTTCGGGTGCCATATATCGAAGGCTTCCGACGTCTTTGAGGGACGCCTTCTGAGAGTCGAACCGTTGGCCACAACTGTAATATTCAGAACCGGAGGTACGGATCGCGAACTGGAAGTCACATATCATACAAGTGTTGTCCGCTTTCACTAATATATTCCTTGAGCTCAGGTCCCGATGAGCGACACAGGGCTTGAATTTGTTTCCCTCTTTGACTTCGCTGTGCAAATACGCCAACCCTTCAGTAGTCGATGCAATCATTTTACATAATGTCAACCAATCAATGGTTTGGTTCCGCAGATAGTCCTGAAGACAGCCCAACGACGCATAGCTCAGCACTAAGTGATACTCTGGTCGGCTATCAGTGCCGACAATCTCTTGAAAGCCATGAAATCGGGGCAAACACTGACTGTTGGCCACAAATGGCAATAACTGTAAATAAATATCTCTTTCATTGAGAAAGTATTGTCTGTTTTGTGGCCCAAACTTCTTGACGGCCACTGCCTGTCCGTCGAGAGTGGCCGTCCAAACGGCGCCATACCTTCCGCGACCTATTTCTTCAATTAATTTGAGTTTTTCGAAATCACACACAAGAGTAGAGCTCTGGGAGGACTGGGAGGACAGACAGGACGGGCAGGAATTGGATTCCAGCAAATCCAGTGAATCCGCGTTCATATGCTTAGCCTTGGCTTCGGAACCAAATACTCCTGGCTTTGAGTTACGATTAAAGTGAGCTTCGCCACAATAATGGTGGTCACCCAAGGATCTGATCCTCGATCGTGTGGAATGGTCTCTGTCTCGGGTGCGCCTCATTTCGATGGTTATTACACTCTTATATGTGATATAAATATACAGTATTTTCAACAATAAATGTTAAGCTTTTATAAGGACTAGTACTACAGCACCAGTACTACAGCACTACTACTACTACTACTACTACTGTATGTCTTCTATGTCTAGTCTATGTCTAGACTCCAGACTCCAGACTCTGTGCAATCATTTGTTACTCATTGTCAGTGAAAACAGGATATCTGAGCAGACATTGAGTGCTACGAAGTTTCAGTCCTTTTTTATCTTTGAGTCAACACCAATAGTAATGTCGAAAATCAATGTTTAGATCTTCGGTATAGCTCTCTGTTATTAAAAGTACTTTTAAACAAAAATTTGATTCGAGTCAAACAAATAGGGCTTTGAATGACATTTTAAGAATACACATAAACCTCTCTAAGGTGAACACACTTGGGACGAAAAATAAGACATGAATTTGACCAAGTTGCGAATTTTGATTTCATAGCTATTGGATTAGATATGTATACTAAAATGACATAGCTTGCAATTGAAACCATATTTTTATCTCCTATGATATTCTTGTTATTCAATTTCGAAATTTCGAGTTCAATACAAATTCGGCCAGTCAGATTTTCATAAATTCATTTAACCCCCTGAGTACAAAAATTATCAAATTTCTATGGTAATATAAGATAAGTATAAACATATTTTTAAGCCAGAAACCAAGATGAATTGACAAAACTTTCTGGTAATATCAATATACGATCGAAGAATTAAATTGATTACACATTCTATTAGTCTAGCCCTAAAACCATGAATGATTTTTTACAAACAAATTTTGTTGCAGTTCTTTGTACCAAGAAATTACTCCTTACTCCTTAAGAAATTAACTCCGGTTGTAGTGACCTGGTAGTTTAATCATCAAAATTAGCTTTTAAATTGTACCTGGTCACTACAACCGGAGCCAACGGAGTTAATGTTCACTTTAAGGAGGGTTTTCGAAAATGTGTTCAAGATTCAGGGTAAAGAGGTTTTCACGTTAGAGGTGTTTTTATAATAGTTTTTCTATAGAAATGATTCGGGTCTATGATTTTTGTTCAACATGGAGAGGTGTTCGCCTCCAGAGGTTTAAGTGTAATTCACTGAATTTTACGCAAATATTTCAGAAATGATTTATTGCCTATATAAAAATATGTTTCATTTGAATTAAATATCAAATAATGAAAATCTACTCAAAAATGAAAATTTTATTTATTTAAAGATTTAGTTAAATTTTAAAGATGAGACTGCCCTGCTCTATTTGATCTGTTTGCTCTATTTGATGTGTTTGCTCTATTTGATATATTTGATCTAGCTAATGTATATTTAAGACCTTAATTCTGTTCTATGATATCATTTGTTTGATTGGAATTGTTTTCAATTTTATAGTAATTTTTATATAATTTGATTGAATTTTATAGAAATGCACTCAAAGTGTTAGCAATCGGAATGACTATAGTATACAAGCAGTTCACCCAAAGTCTAGTTTGTTTCATGAGGTCTCTACAGCTTCAACATTGCAGTCTATGCTAGCATTTTACAAGTGTCGCACGCCTGGTCAACTTTGGCCTGGCCGGGTATAATGTCCAGGCAAAATTGTCGTTTAACCAGACGGAAAGTCTAATTTTATGAAAACTATTTTAGATGAACATTTGCGACGATTAGACCAGGAACAAATTATAGAATAAATATATGATTATTACAAAATTGATTTCACTATATTTCTGACTCCAATTATGTTCAACTCTAATGCACAACAGTATAGCCATCTGTGTCTGACTTGTTTACTGAAGCTTCTTAAGTGAACTAATACAGTAATTGGCAATTCTAACCAGTACAGTATTACGTTAGAAATAGTGCAATTTAGAGCATCTCAAACAAATTTAAATTGCCTTGATAACCAATTTGTTTCAATTATAACATTTTTTTATTTGAATTTTCAGTACATTGTATTCATTTCCTCCAAAATCTGGAGGAGATATACTGTAGGTGAGGGGTATTCGAAGAACCAAATACTCAAAATCCAAAGTAGGTTCAAAAGCTATAATGTAGCCCTTGGTCATATCTTTTTATTGAAATAAAACTTGAGCTATACATACAATTATTTGGACCCAGCTCATCCAATTGACAATTATTTGGACCCAGCTCATCCAATTGACAATTATTTGTTGTTAATGTTGAACCTCTACTGCCCTCATGTGAGCCAGTCTTCAATCATACAGAATATGTTTATACGACACTCACTGTTCATTCAATGATTGAATTTCAATCCAATAATTCCTATATTGTATTCAAACACTTCAAGAAATAAAAGTTTGCAGGTTCACAGAGTGAGACAGATTGTAACTACAGATTGTATAGTTTTTGTGTAAATAATTAACAGTAAAATCTTGCAGGACAGTTTATTGTCCTGGTCAGATCTCGCCAGGACACAGGACAGATACCTATATTGCAGGAAGTCTGGTCACCCTGATCACTGAGTATATTTCGATCAGAATGGCCAGAATTGAAAGTTGCGCCAACTGTTTAGCTGACTAGCCGGGTCATTTGGCTGCGCCGGACCTCATAATCGGATTCATATTCAAATGGTTACTCAAATAAAGTAAAATTTGTTTGAATTTGAAATAAGTTTATTAGAAAATAAACAAATCGTATAATGATTTTCAGATTAATTTTAATTATAATTCTTATCATAATTGTCGTAATTGTCATAATTTTCAATGAAGTTTCGTTTGTCGTTGAAAAATACCGAGAAATAAATAGTTGCATAAATAGTGTTGAATACAGTTGTGTTGCGAATCAATCGATGAAATCATATTAATATTCGGCACACCTTTCGAGTCGAGAGAAGCAAAGAATACAATGAAATAATGCAATGAATATATAATTTGTTAATTATATTAGAATTTCATATAATTGTAATCATAGGCTAACTAATCAACAGCACTGTCGCCAACATTGTCGGAGTTGACGGAACAAAGGCTTTATATATTTGGCATATTTGGCACCTTTTTGTTAACTTTGTGTTTCATTTACATATAGTTTGGCACAATTTGCGCACATTTTTACATTTTGTTCGCTTTTAACAATAGTTATCGATTTGTTATACAATAAAGAGTAAAAAATGTATTGAAATGATACAAATGAATACAGAATTATATTATATTTAGCTTTCGCTGAATTAAATTCTTGTTTTTCTTCTTTCAAAAGATTTTTAAACAAATTGAATGCAATAATCAATAAAAAACCGATTTTTGTGATTATATGGGATTTGACAGAAATTTGAATAAATGAATCGTAAGAATAGATATAAATTATATTAAAAAAAGTATTATTTTTATAGAAAGAAACTAAACATTAATTAACAAATAGTTATTCACTAATAAAAGATTCAATAGTTTTATAAATTTATAAATAATTTCCATTGAGTTTCAACAAATCAATCAGAAAATGTGAATATTTCTACTTTGCATTTGCATTGAGAATACTTAATGTAATAATAGATAGTATTGTCGATAATTAACACATTATTTCTTCTTCTAATTGTCATTCAGTTATACAGTATTAGAGTATATCAAACGGAGGTATTATAACAGATATTCCTTATAATTAGCGAAATATTCAAATTTTATGAGAAATCGATTTTTACAGATTTGGTTAATTCTTCTTATGATTAGTATTGACTTAAATACTAAAATACTATTAAATTAATTAACTCAGAGATTATTGGCAATGAACGGAGTATTTAACAAAAGAGATTCATTTATATAAGTTTTTCTTAAAAAATAATTTTTTAATAATAGAAATATTTATTCAATTAAAAAATAATAGAGTAAATCAATCAGATCACCAGTATTTGGCATTTTAGCATTTTATGGCAATTATATTAACATATTGTACGCATTGTGTGCACTCATTATCATTCTTTGGCTTTTGTTATATAATCTAATATTTTATTATAATATATAATATAATAAGAAAAGTCGAATCAAAGGAACAGAAATAATCAAATCTTTCCTTATATTTATATTTATATAATCTTTTCTAATATCATATAACTATACAGAACTACAGTATAAATGTGTCCATCGTTTTCAATATATGTCGGATGAACTTAAAAAAAAGTAAATCTGTTTTATTATAAAAAATTTAATGTTTTGTTAAATGTTTTCACTTATGCTTAAAATTGCAAATTCCCAGCGATAGGACATTCACTCAAATATACTAATTAGTAGTTTTCGTTAAAAAAAAGAGAAAAATCAAAAAATGAATGAATAAATTGAATCGAAAGCAAATGGAGAGAAAGTTTTGAGCTTTTCTCGATTAAAGCTAAGAAATATAATATTAATAGTAATAAAGAGCACCTTTACTTCATTTCGTTGCTTCGATTTTCGTACAGAGCCTATCAGTAATTATGAGACAATGAATGAGAAAAGCAGATCAACTTATCTGTACGTTAGGGACGACTAGCTGTACACTCATTAAGACAAACTGAAGCCCGCCTTACCTTTTAAAGCATATCTATTGCAGAAATAGTTTCATAGTTTCAATATTATTCATATAAAACATACGTTTCAACAGTTATACGTGTCTTAACACTTGGACTCGTTGTGCGATCTTTGATCGGCTATTATTCTAAATAATTTTGGTTTTGATTTATTTCTATAAAATATTATTCAATTATATTTCAATTCTTAACTAATTTTGAATTTGACAAGAATTTCATGACAAACGTCTAACTCGTATTCCAATTCAATAGTTTTCATAGGGATGTGCCAAAGGATATAACTAGAAAATTGTGGTCGGGTACTTTCATACAACAGTCGACATTCATTCCTAACCCCAATTTTCATCCAGCTAAAATGGCTTTTCCATTCCAACCAATACATAGTAGTATATATACCTTGCACATCCCTATTTCATTCTATTAGTCCTAAGCCATAAGTATTTGACTTGAATTTCAGATTTTTGGTTACTTTTCTGACTAATTGAGTTGAGATCTAATACATTAATTAAAAAGTGTAGACCAGAGGTATGACACGTATGACACGCATAACATTGAATACAGAAATCAATGCTAATATCAGAGAATTGTATGAAAACTAATTAATTATAATTAAATCTAATTTTATTTTATAATATATTTTTGGTTTCTTTTGGACAAAAAATACTTTCAAAGACTGTTTCAAATGCCTATAATTCATAGCAATTTGATGGTCAAGAAAGCACTAATCAGTACTGCACTTGTCTTTGGTCAGTGTTTGGCACCCATTTGTTACACCAACTAATCGTATTATATTTGTGGGAACAGTCGATATAATTTCGTTCATATAATCAATTAGTAATGAATTTATATCTGTTTTGATGACTAGTCAGTCGTTAAATAATAGTTAAGATATTTTCTACAAATATTTCTAAAAACAAATAAGACTTTAGTTTAGAGAACATATAGAGTACTATTGAAAGCAGTTATTATAAAATAGAAATACTTATACTTATCGTTGATTTGAAACCTATCTATCGTTTGCACAAATTGTTAAAACAATGTTATATATGATAATCGTTAACAACACAGAGATTAGCGATATTTGGCCGAAGATTTATAGCGATTATGAGTTGCAAATGAATTACTAAATGAACTGAAGAGTAATTGTTGCAGAGATTGTGACATCAAATCAATCGATTCAATCGATTCAAACCAATCAATGAATCTAATGATGCATATAATGAATGCTCTTTTGCACGAAAATTCTTGTTTGGCTTTAACTTATTGGACGTATTGTTTCATATTTTTACTTATGATTGATTGCCATTCCATTCAATGCTCAATACTTATTATCCTTATTATTATTATTATTATTATTATTCTCTGTAAGGTTTGCAATAAGAGTACCGATGATTCATGTGCTGACTATAAGACCCCGAATGCGAAAACCTTTTCAGACATTTCTTGCACTGAAATGGCTGTAAATAATTAGAAGAAAATTAGGTTTGCATTCAATCAGACGAAGAGTATTATATGAGATATGCATACCTTCTCTCCGCTATGAAGTCTCTTGTGTTCAGTCAAGTGGTGTTTGTGCTTAAATGCTTTGCTGCAAACGTCACACTTGTGTGGCCGCTGACCTGTTCAGGTGCCCCAAACAAATTTTAATAACACATATATTAATATATTTATATAATAAGGTCAGGTGTTATATTGGAATGATCCCATACCTGAGTGTTCATACTTGTGTCGGGCCAGGGAACTTTGTTTGCTGAAAGTCTTATCGCATTGATCACAGGTGAACAGTCCGGTCCCTTCCGCTTGAGAGTTAGCATCTGGTGGTGGACTTTGATCGTCACAATTCATCACATTATCATTGGTTCCCTTCCATAGCTTCGGTGAAGAACCCAATAAATGTTTAGTTCTGTTCGGAGAAGTGGCTGACGAGTAGTCATCACTCGGATTGTTGCTATTGTTACTATCACTTTGATGGCCAACATCTTCAGAGTCAGAGTGAGAGCGTTTGGACGATTGGCGGCCAAGGTTTCTGACCTCATCCGCATCGGTAGGCGAACATCGACTCATTGGTTCTGAAGATTGCATAGCAATGCCGTTCACAGTATTGTCCGCTTTCGACAATTTGTTTGGGTTTGGGTCCAACTCTTCGGAACTGCATTTAGTCATAAGCATTGAGCGGACGATCGAATTCTGTTCCAACTCTTTTCGTTGTTGTTGTTGAAGCAGTGCAAGCGATATATTGTTGGGCACCGAGTCTTCCGAACTGTCGTTGGTCTGACTTCGACTCGACTTTTGGCTTAAATTCAAGACTTGGATTGCATTGTATTTCTCTTCGGACTCAATGTTTGGATTGTTTAGCAAATCATCGGAATATGATTTACTTCTAAGCGATAAGTCTAACGGTTCGTCCACTGGACAGACATTATCGGATTGATTACTAAATAATTTACTCGAATCTGATTTTAATGAAGTGTTTAACGAAAATTCGGGTGAATTTAGATAATAAACGCCATTATTGTTGCTATTGATTCGATGACCGAAATGAGTCAAACCATTGATGTCTGCAATCGATGTGACCGATGAAGAGAACGAATTGTTTGCGGAAAGGCTGTGATTAGAGGCCGGCTTGTAATGGGGAATGGATATTGGCATCAATGGGGTCGCTATGGAATGCTGTGGCGAATGGTGTGACGAATGGTGTGTCGGAGAGAATGTGTTGACAACTCTCTGATTGTGTAATTGAAAATCACTGGACATATGAAGCGATGCAATCGGTTTCCCCAAACGTCTATCGCGTGCTCTTCAGTTGGATTAAAGAGGAATTTGTAATAAATCTGTTGTAAACCGAACCTAAAGGATAGCAATGAGAACATACCTCATATTCTGGAACCAGACCTGAACCACACGCGGAGGATAATTGACTTCTTCAGCCAATCTGAGAATGTCGTGCTTCTTAGGCCTAGGGTTGATGTCGTACTGAGCCCTTAGGATTCGCAGAGTTTCTTCTCCAAGAACTGAGCGAACCCTAACTTTCTTGCCGTCAGTTGTCATCACTTCTTCTTCGAGTGAAGACGAGTCGCGTTGAGATTCTTCATCGCTTTCAGCAGCGCTTGAGTTGAGAACATTCGAGTTGTGATGACTTTTATTGTATAAATCGTTAGAATTTATGTCTTTATTGAATTCAAGCGAAGACTTATTTATGGCTGAAATTCGACTTTTGCAGAGTTGGCTCTCGTGTTGACACAAATCAGTTCTCGACTCAAAATATTCGTTACAATAACGACATCGAAAACAAATGAGTGGATTCGAGAACGACTTGTTTATATCGTCGGGTGAATCGATGGGTGCGATCTGTGGCAGTGGTAGTGACGATGCGGACAGTGTTAACGGCGACGGATTGGATGAACGTATTTCTCCATAAACACCATTATTGGTCGACTCGAGCGAAGCCTTCGTTGTGACCGAAGAGTCAACGATTTGGAGGATTTTCTTCATTGAGTTTAAATCATAATTTTCTAAAACACTTTTGTTGTCTGAGTTGTTCACTAAATCGAGTTTATTCGTGTAGTCATTCTTGTAGTCACTCTTGTAGTCACTCTTGTAGTCACTCTTGTAGTCAATCGGATCAATAGAACACTTGTCTCGACTCATCTCAATATCTTTAACCGATTTATCCATTTGTGATCTGAGTATTGCATTCGTCACTTCCGGATAGTTGGACAGCGCAGAGAAGTAATGAGTTGGCAGACCTACCGATGCGGCCGCGGCTGAGAAGAGCGCCGGATGAAGGCTTGGCAGACCTGAGGCGTAGTTCGTTGGGACGTAATTAGCGAACGAAGCGCTCTCTGGAACACATCGGCGAAGATCTGATGTCAGGAATATCGGAGCGAAGCTGTCGTTCGGTTCGCTTTTGAATACTGAAAATGTTCTTCGATTGGAAGTGATGTCAAAATTGTCCTCTTTTTTCAACATTCGATTGTTATTCGAAGACATCTTGAAATTCGTCGGATTCTTGGAATTGTTGACCAATAGATCCAATTTAGTTAAACAGGTCTGAGAGGAGAGACCATTAGTATTGACACCATTGATGGCCACGTGATTATTGCGACTCTTCTGACTTCGGATTTGATCCACTTTTCTAACCTTTGATCGAAAATATAATTATAGTTAATATGAATTTTAGCCAAAACTGATTGCTTGACTACCGTATATATGACTGACCTTAAGGTTGACAACGAGGCACTTCTTACTAGTCATGTGCGAGGAATAGGATCCGGAGTGAGAAAATCTTTTGCCGCAATTGGCGCAGACAAATGGCTTTTCTCCGCTGTGTATTCGGATGTGCTCTTTCAGGTGGTGCTGAAGAGTCGCACAGATTTATAGTTAGGTTTAGAGTCCAACTGAAGGCAAATCGATATTCAAAACATACCTTAAACTTAAAGGCTTTGAAGCATTCGGGGCATTTGAACTTCCGAAGAACTTGGCTCTCGTCATGGCTGAGCATATGGCGCTGTAGACGGTATACGTTGGCAAAACTTTTATTGCACAGTTGGCAAGACTGAAGTGAAGATGCAAAGAGGCAGACATGCAGACAGAGTGAGAGAGCAACGCAAAGCAAAGGATCCCGAGTGACACTCAGACATTGTTAGGTAACATGCTCAAAATGTGGGCCAGGGATGACTAGTGTTCCAGGGAAGGCTAATTCTCAATATTATCACTCAAACAATGATAAAATCTATTTGACTTCCGGTTTAAGAAAGTTATCTCTTTTTGGATACAGTTATTCAATAATTCAGAGCTATTGCAGTGCAGATGAGTTGCATTGAAATTATTGTCTTTCGTTAAGATTAATACAAATTAAGATAGATTTACAATGCAATGCAATAGCGAGTGGTTAGTAGTAGAAGTAGTAGTAGTGGTAGTAGTAATTAGTGCTGAAGTAGTGGTCAACTGCTAATATAAAGAAGTAAAACATTGCTAACCTGTCCGGGAGTTGAGTGAAGTAACTCATGTTTTTCCAGATAATCCTTTTGTGCGAACGAAGCCTTGCATTTGGAACAAACAAATGCCTTATCGGTGTCAGCCGTTCGAGCCATCACTGCATCGGAAGAATGGGTCGGAGGGCACGCCATTGCGGAGGACTTGGAAGTATGGAAGCTGACCGCATGAATGCTGGTTATGTGCTCTTGTAATGAGTGCGATGACCGCTGACCACGAAATATGCGGCCGCAGTGCGGACACCGAGCGTGGAGGGCATTGAGCGGGACTGGAGTTTCGCCTGAATAGCAAATCAAACAAATCTATTAATCAATGTTTTTGTTGGACTCGACTTGAAATGAAATGTTTGTCTACACTACAGGTCAGGCAATGAATGTCTATAAATGTAACCGACAGTCAATCCAAATGGAGTCAGACAGAGGAAGAGAGAGGGAGGACTGGGAGAGAGAGGGAGAGGACTGGGAGAGTTGGCATATTATTATTATAGGTAGAAGTAATGCAATTCCATTGCATTTCTCTATACATATATGATATATGAATTGCAATTGGAATCGATGCTCGACTCAGGCGAGTATACTCTGTACAACAAATTGCGGCACTTGTCTCTGAGGCCCCGGCGCCGTTATCTATCATCCAAGTTGTCAATGGAAAGGGACATCTATGCGGTTGTAAGGCATCTCATGAGAGCAACGTATGATTAAAAAAGAAATGGCAAAAGATTTCTTATAAGACACACACACACATGAAACTGACACATAGAGACTCAGCCGTCATAACCGACCTAACTGTCCAATTCTGCTAACGATAAACTCAAATAAATTTCTAAACTAATAATTTAAATATTAATATCTCTATTAAAATGCTATTCCGAGGTGTGATTTGAATGTATTTCTATTTAATATGAATATAGTTTGAAAGCAAAAACAATATGAAAAGTCAAATAAATTCTTAAACATATTCGCAAAATAACTGTCGAATAGAAAACAATTCATCAAATGTCAAAACGAGAACTTATATCAAATATTATCAACAAAGCAGTAGAAAAATGTTTGCTATCATTGAAATCAAAGCCCGGAATATATTGTATAAAAACAGCTTTTCTTATACTATTCTGATTTTGCTAATACTGTACTCTAAAATACTCGTGTATATAAGCATGGTTAGAAAGTGATCAAACCAATACTATCTAGTATTGGCATAATATACTGTAAAATACTTATTTCAATAATAAAATCATCTCTACTGCTCTACTGCTCTACTGTACTGTATTGTAACAAAACAACAAAACAATTTAAATGAATGCTGTACTCAGTGTACTGTAATTTTAAACTTATACTGTACTGCACTGTACAGTGCTTGACATCTCAACAGTTGCACTCTTGAATTGCGCGCTCAAAATATACATTAAAATCTATATATATTT
>JAQIWA010000629.1:0-27610 GCA_034693305.1 Eueremaeus valkanovi
ATGGCTGAGAAAGGTTAGAAAATAGCTGTGAAAGGCTTGGAAAATTTGATCTGTGGATTTAGGATGGAGAAAATTATCGTTAGTTTCTAAACTCAAACTATTTTTGGTAGCTAAATCTGTAAATCTGTATCACTCAAAATTCTACCGAGCGGAGTTAACGTAATATTGCTATCAGTCTTGTTTATTTTATTTTTGTCTTTCAATTGAAATCCATCTGTGGTTTAGTGTCGATTCAATAAACCTGTTCATTTCATTCGCAGTTCTGATTTACAAACACTTGTATTAATTGAGATTAGGTTTTAATAGTTTCATAAAGAGGTCATATAATGTCTATAACCTCTATAATATCATCTGGACCAATATTACAAAAATACACGGAAATGATTTTTGAATATGTGCTCGGTATGATTTTACTTATATATAAGATTGACCCAATCCATTTGACTTCAACTGAATGATTCTTTGCCGTCCTTTCAGATGAGTTTGTAGTTTATATGTCTTTCATTACAAATCCGTATTTTACAGGACTTTAAAAAAAGTATATTTCAATCAAAGCATACAATTATATGAATATTAAATGAATTCAATTTTGTTTAACCGATTGAGTCAACGGAATGTCGTAAATAATTTGTTTGTATAACTAATCCAGGATTAGTGGATTAGTAATCCTTTATTTTCATCAAAAACAATATCTGGGTAAAGGTTTTGCCCTGTCCATTTCTGAACCTATTTTTAATGAGTAAGGTACAATGAGAGTCACGTCTCGAGCAACATTTGGATCTTATACAAAAACTACAGGGGGTACAATATTGAATCTGGTCTTATTTGAAAAAGGCATAGTGGGGTTTGATTAAAATTATATATGAAAATATCCTTGCACATATCAAGGTGCTGGATTCAAAAAAGACAATATTTTTTCTAACATTGATCAATTTTGTAAGACACTACTGGTGGCACAAATTGATATTAGTCTTATTTAAAAGAGAAACAGAGAAGGTTTAATAAAAATTTTATATGAAAAATATCCTTGCACAATTCAAGGCCTAGATTCGAATAATGTTGAAATATTGTTTTTGCCAATAATCAAATTTGTGAGAAAAACTCAATTTTTAGAAATAAATTCAAATTTTTGAGATGTAAGCAATAACAGATTTGTCCTTGATCAATTCGAAGTATATGATTTTGGAAAATTCATCATGATCTAGAAATGGCGCTCGAATCAAATATTTACATATAGCTAATAGAAGTCAATATTTCAGCCTTTTCGAATCTATCGCCTTGAATAGTGCAAGGATATTTGCCAAATATAATTTTCATCAAACCCCAACTATCCCCCTTTCAAATAAGACTAACTTCAATATTGCACCCCTGTAGTTCTTGTGTAGTTTAAGATTCAAATGTTGCGCCAGACGTGACTCGCAGTGTACAAAAGTGACACAGGTCTAAAAGTGAGTAAATAATTGAGTTTTTTTTATAAAAAATTATTTATTAATAAAAGAAATAATTAAATGAATGAAATGACAATCTGATCGTTCATATCATGGTTGCCATCTTTGCGGTCGTTTAGTATATATTTTTGTAGTAGTATATTGATAATAATAATCTTGGTCGTTTTGCTCATTTATATCGGGTTGGTTAGGCTTCTGAGGTCTATATACATGACTTTCTGTCACATCCTCGTAGTCGGGTGCGGGTCGTGAGGGTCGCGCCGCTGGTTTCAGCCATGGCCTCTCGATCGACTGAATTGGCTTCTGAGCCGATGGCCGATCCAATGGCTTCTGAGCCGATGGCCGATCCAATGGCTTCTGAGCCGATGGCCGATCCAATGGCTTCTTCGCTGGTTTTCCGCCATTCATAGGATTGTGTTGACCGAAATTGAAGCCGTCCTCAACCACACCAAATATTGGATCTGGAATAACTTCTTTCAATTCATCTTCTTCATCGAAGTGCAAACCAGGTCCCCAGCCATCAGGCTTGTGTGCTTGGTTGGGCCAGGGTGGGCGATTTTCCAGTGCATTGCTTTCTGTCTTGGGCAGTTCAGGGTTGCCGATTATCACATTCCCGCCATTACCGCCATTACCACCGTCACCACCAGGGCCTCCATTGCCATCACCTGAAGCATTGCCTCCATTGCCACCAAAGCCACCTGGACCACCATTGGCTATATTGACCGGGTAGGGAGCTTTACCCCAGAGTCTGTTTAAACTTATTGTTGAGAAGAATGAAAAACAAGTCAAGAGAATAAATGTTTGCATTTTATAAACGAATAAAACGTTTGAAATAATTTTTATAATAATAAGTAAACCGTTGAAATCATTGCTCTGATTAGCACTCCATCAAGTGTTTGTGTTTGCAGCATAACCCTGGTATGTCTGGAATTTCCCCCTTTTTAACTCAATTTATTATTTTTTTATATAATTATTATTATATTCTGTTACCAAGAACAAATATGAAGCTGAAGTAATGACATCGTTAAGAGCTATAAATACTTGATCTAAAAATGATGTGGGATAGATTACTGTTACCGAGCGAGGCTCTGAGTATGGCGCGTTATGCTAATTTGATCAAGGTAGCCATTCATGTAAAATGACCAGTACACTCTATACTTATTATTTTATTACAGGTTATTATCATTGATTAAGACTCGAAATTCAATTTTAATCAATCAATAGATATATTAAAAGAATTTCTTATTTTTATATCAAAGGTCTTCTAACTTATTGTTCATTTTAGGATAAATTAACAAGTACCTTTTATCATATTTTATTTTATGATTCACATCAGTGTGATATTTGCCGTTGATGTTAACAAAATAGACATTTTATACAATATATACGACTTTTAATACAAATATTTTCACAAAAATAAATAAAATCTTTAAAAAACTATTTTTTTATAAATAATTAAAAAATGTATATTATCTCTAATGTTAAGCTGGATTTCCCTGTATTTGTGGTTGTGCCTGATCCAGTTGGGCTTCTATGGGAGGATTTCCTTGATTCCTATTGATGACCGCTTCCTCCACATTGGCCGCAGTGTCTCCTTCTTTGCGATTCTTGTCTTTGGAGGCCTTTTCAAACGAATTCCAAGGCATTGAATCCCAATGACTCCAAGATGGCTGTCGGGGTCGGTTCGGTCTGATTGGGGCATAGTTTGATTGATAGTTGGGGTAGTTTGCTGGTGCCGGGTTCTGGTGAAACGTTTGTCCCAATTCCCTGGAACAGTCACACTTTTGGTTGGAGTTCCACTGTTGAGGACTTGGGTTCCAATCGTTTTCCGGTTCATTCAACTGATTGTTCTCACTGTTCTCAGGCAACCAGGAGTTCGAGTCGCCCCACCCTCCGTGCTCGGCCTCTGGCTCTGAAACAGGTGGCGGTGGCAACAATTCAGGGGCGGACTGACTACCCCATCCACTCTCACTCCCACTATCGCTGTCTAGATTTGGAAGACCCCAACCATTCTTTCCTCCACAACAGGGTTTGCCACCGGGTCCGCCATAGCCACCCATACCTCCGCCGCCGCCACCACCCATACCTCCTGGCAAAGGCAGTAATGAAGGTTCATTATTGTTGCCAGACCACTCGTTATCGTTATCCCAAGAAGGACTGTTCCAATTATCCCATCCGCGCTCTCTGACCCTCTGCCCACCCTTACCCGGGTCGCCTCCTTTCAGATTGGATTCATCGATAATAACTATGAGAGCAAACATTGAATCAATTGATTGGCACAAATACTGTTCCCAATGGACAGTGTTCTGTATCAGATTTATTGAGCAGAATCTTCTTGAATAAATGAGCTCAGGGTTTATTACCTTTAAGTGGAAGCCCTCTGCTTTTTTCATTGCCTGACACGAGTACGTCAGCCGCGCTTATCGTATATAAGTATAAAATAGATAATAAACTTTTGAACAGAGAATGCATTTCAGGAAAAAATTTAAAAAAATGGAAAATATTAACTGAATATTAAATCAATTTCTGATATGATTTCACTCTTATATATAGCGGAAAAATGTTAATTCAGTGACGTTTGCGGGCATTCACTGCTAAGTACAGCTGTGATCGTCAATTGAAAATGCACAGGGTCATTGAATCTTTCAAAGATTTCATTATATCGGTTTGAAAAACATTTTAATCTGTTATTACTGTAAGTCTTATTTCTGTTCGGATAGAGTTTTTTTTAATATCAATATAATTAGATTACCCTGCACAACTGCGAACTGAACTGAACTGAACTGAACTTGTTTCATTTCTTTCCTAACATTTTATTTGAGCTCCAAATGTTATGATGTGTTCAATAAAAGGCTTTAAATGAATCCCAAGAACACATTGTTGTATATTATCTGGGAAATAGTGCTTGGTTCTTTTTTGAATTAAGTCATCTCCTCTAATGAGATCATTGCTATCATATGTTTCAGCCATTGCTATGCCTTTCCCTTATAAGCAATTTTCTGTACACTCTGACGCTTGCGTACATTCAATTGCATAAAAGGGAAAGACATATGAAATGTGGAAAGGGTTATGAAGAAGAGGTTAGATTTAATTAGGAATTCCATTACTGTAATAAAATTACTACCCTGGGTAAGAATTTAATAAAGCATGGAAAGTTACTGTTGGGCATAGGTTTTAATGTCTATTCCAGCTTAAAATTTGATTTATGTTGACCAGGGAAGTTTGTTCATGAACCGTATTCTTGGGATTAAATTTATTGCAAAATCACCCTGGTCGCTAAAGTTTTATTCCAATTTTTAGTCTAATTTTTTTCAATACTCGATTAGATTAAGTCAATTGAAGTTTAGTAAAAATGACGTGTCTTTTAATGTATTTAATGTAATTTCTTTAATACCTTAGAGCTGTTAGACCTAAAAGAGTTTGAATTCTTATCTGTTTTTGATTTCCTATCAATTCTTTGGATCAAATCAACTCTTTTTCCAACATATTATTGAAACCGAAAATTGATTAAAGAGTTTATTTGATTCAAATATGGCTCAAAACAGATAAGAAATCTGATCTTCTTAATAATTAACAGTTTAATCAGATCTTTTCTATTTAACTGTACTAGCTTATATTTGTACGTGTATTTAAAAATCTCAGAATTTTATGCAAATTAAAAAAGAATTATAGACTGAATAATAAAATTAATTTAATTATAATAATTATTATAAAAATTATTCTATAATTCAACTAATTTTTCGACAATTTTCAGATTTTCAGTATCCACACAGTTTTACATTGGTAACATATTTAATTTGAAAGAACACCTTTGCAATAACCTATTAAAGCAGGTTATATACCTGATCATCGGAAATATATGGCCGAACACTTGTTTGCATTCAACTAATGACTGGTATATAAGTAGAGTATTTAAGCAGCTATTCATAATTCCATATATTCAAAAGTATCCAGTACAGATCCAGTAATTATCGTAATTTTTCTATAGGACTCGAAATGCAATCATATTTTTTCATAGTTTTATCCATCATTTCGGCAACGATTGCCGTTCCGGTCGATAGGAAAGAGGAGGTCAGCGAAGGCTTCAATCATTTTGATCTTCCGGTCGAAAGAGTCGATTTCGATGAACTCAACTCAAGACTCACTGACAATGAGGCCATCGATAGAATCAATGAAATCGAAGAGGGATTAGAAAATAATGTGGATAATAGACTAGAGCTGGATGAAAATGATTTTAGAATATCAGCAGACCAACAAGGACCGCAAATAGAGCAGGGTGAACAGGTAGTACTGCAACCATTCCCCGGTTTGGTTGAACTTCAACACAATTTGGCCTCTTTTGAAAGCACCGCGGAGGAACAGTCCAAGATAGGTGACAGCGAGAATAGAGAGCTGCCGGCTGATCTTGGTGATCTGTACACACAGGAGGAAATCGACTGGAATAGTCCTCAGGTCGGCATCTCTGGTGATGAGCTAAAAGAGGGCGAAGACAACCAAAATAATTGGAATCTCCCGGAAGGTGTATTGGGTGAGTGGCCAAGACCTCAGAATAATCTACCAGAATATATTAACCCTGGTTCTCTTGCAGATGAGCTTAACCTTTTCCCAAGCCTTGGTCAGGACAAACCTGAAAAAACCGAAGAAAATAAAAACTCTGCTCAGGAGTGAAGTATTGCTTATTAAATAAAATTGTGTCCAAAATGTACTCTAATTTCAATTTTTAATATTTAATTAAATTTATGTAATAAACAAATAAACAGTAAAATTAATTTTTAGAATTAAAATATTAATTTTCACTTCCATTTTAATCATAAGAAAAAATTTGACCCGTATTACATAAAAAAGCGGACTTTAAAATTTTGATATTTAATTAATGAAAACAAAATTAAATGTGCTCTTTTTCATTATGTCCTGGATCATTTTGTCAATTTACTATTAGTCAATTCAATTGAGAATTTTTTTGTTAATTATTTATTTTTGTTTTTCTTTCAAATCTTTGGCTTTAAGTAATGACTCGAATCAATAACATTGTAGACGTGGAACCATCTGTGGCATAAAGTACCCCGACTGCAAATAGAACAAAATTACAGGTCATTTCCTATTTGCGAAATAAGGTATACTGCCTTAACCCTCCCTTCACCCGATCAGATCCAGATAACTCATAACACCTTTGGACAAGTCATACAACTTGTATCACAAGCTCTGATTCAGGTGTTGACAACATTAGGATTAAGTGAATCCAGGTGCTTAATTGTGCCAGATAGATTGTATGCAAGGATTCAGTAGTAGAGCATTTGGGATGAAGGCCTGTTAGCCATTTAATTAAACCGAACAAATCTACTCTATGTACAAATTTTAACATAAAAGTCATTTACTATTTGTCTAATAATGAGAACTAATTTATAATATAATAAAAATTATTTATATTTTTAATTATTTTATTTAATTTTATGATTTTTATATGTCATGTGATTTGTTTTTGTCGGGGAGTTGTTGTTCACACCCCCGACGCCATTGCCTGAATGGCTGCCGATTATAATTCCTCCCTTTCCATTGTTGTTGCCGACACCACCCGTTCCATTGGCAGAATTTTTGCCCCCTTTGTTGCCACCGATGCCATTATTATTACCGACACCTCCTTTGCCATTACCAGAGTCATTCCCAATGATAAACCCTCCCTGGCCATTGTCATTGCCAACACCACCGACTCCATTGGCGCCATTAGTTTCAATAATATTGCCTCCGATGCCATTTTGATTGCCGATCCCTCCCTCGCCATTGCCTGAGTTACTGCCGACCACAGCGCCACCCATTCCGTTCACATCACCCATTCCTCCGATTCCGTTGCCAGTGTTGTCTCCGAATATATTTCCGCCCCAACCATTCACCTCGTTGTCTGGTTCTGGTTGTGGCTGAGGTCGGGAAGGTTTTGACTCTTGCCACCAAGATGGTATATTGGGGTTACCAGTCCACCCAGGTGGAACTTCCGGTTGACTGGGCCTATGCGTTGGGAGCGCAGGGGGTCTATGTGCCGATTCTGGTTCTGGTCTCGGTTTCGGTGGCTTTGTTTGATTAGGTCTCTCAGGAAACTGATGCGACTCTTCTGGCTTTGGATATGGTTTGTGACCAAACTCTGGCTCAGGTCTGGGTTTCGATGGTTTTTGATACGTAGGTCTGTCAGGTGTCCAGTGAGGCTCTTCTGGAAATGGATGAGGTTTGTGGCCAAACTCCGTTTCGGGCCGGGGTTTAGATGGCTTGGCATGATTTGGTCTTTCATTAGACCAGAGCGACTCATCGGGTGCTGGGTGAGGTTTGTGCCCAAAATCAGGTTCGGGTCTGGGTTTAGACGGTTTCGAATAATTAGGTCTTTCGGGGGTCCACAGGGGCTCCTCTGGCTTCGGATTAGGTTTGTGCCCAAAATCTGGTTCAGGTCTAGGTTTAGATGGTTTGGGATAATTAGGTCTTTCATTCGACCAACTCTGGTGCGACTCATCTGGAAATGGTTGAGGTCTTTGTGCGTCTGGTCTGGGTTTATACACCGGTCTCTCCGATAAATTATTTTCCCACTCATACTGTGAGCCCTCATTATGTGGTTTATTCGGCCTATTATTTGGACCATTAGGTCGATCCCAGTAATCATCCATCACTGGACCCGGTTTGTTACTGCTAGGCTTCTCCCAAGGAGCAGGCTCATATGATGGCTTGATTGGTGGCGGCCTTTTCTGCAATGGTTTGGTGTCGTTGATTTCATCCTGTGCCCAGGGAGGTATTTCTGTGGTTGGCGGTGGTTTGCTTGCTTCAGGTTTTCGTGTTGTCCTTGCATTGGATGACATTATATCATTGGCCCACTGCTCGATTGTTAGAGGACTGTCCGATGGCTTGTTGGGAGAGGATGGAGGAATCGGGACTTCATTAACATTCCAGGGTGGCAAATATGTCTCTGGGCCAGAATTGCTCCATGGAAGTACCCCCACTGAGTTGCTATCAGTTCCCGGTTCATCGATATCTTGTGCCCATTCGGGCAAATAATTCGGTTGTTGTATAGGATTCAGAGAATTCCTCCCATTTTTCGGTTTGTCATTCAGTTCTTCCTCGCCATGAGTTGGGTCTATGATAGGGATCGGCTTAACTTCGAATTTATTCTTTGAAACGTTCGCTTCTATTAGAGGCGAACGACTGGTGCCCTCGTCTTCTGCTCTCGGCTTTCCTGTACTTCTGTCTGATTCCGGTTCCGTAACAGTCGGTTCTGTTGTCGTCGGCTTGTTTTGCATCAGAATATTCTGTATTTCAGATATAAGCGGCACTCGAATGCCCTTTTCTGATGCATATCGTCTGATATTGTCTTCATCTACTACTTCACCATTAGAAGAGATATTATTATTATTATTATTACTGTTATTGTTATTTCGATGATTTCGGATGAGTTGGAAGTAATTTCGATGACTGACAGACAATGAGTTCGTAATGAATACAAAAAAGATTAACAAAATTATATCAAAAAACTTCATTCTTTCGGATGATTTTCCAAAAATCAAATGATACTAATTATTAGTCCAACAGTTTATATGCTATATCTTGATAAACCATATGCTTAATTGGGATTATCTAGGTCAGTGTAGTTTTAGTACAATTGAGCAGGGAATAAAATAATATAATCAAAACCATAATAATTGTAAAGAATTTGTTTATAAAATATTAATACTTATTGAGAGTTGAAATCAATTATTCAAAAGTAATGATATGAAAAACGACACTATTCTCTGATTCTCCCATTCCTTACGTGTGATATAAAAAGTGCTATTTTTTATAGGAATCTGTAGAATATTTATTTTTAACCTAGTCTGATCCAGTATCTATAATCATGATTATTGTATTTTCGTTAACATATTTGTTATGCTTTTATGAAATTTTTTTAATGAATTTTTAAAATATATTTAATGTAAAAGAAAACAAAAATTTCAGTTTAATATTTTATTTCGAACTGGTTCAGATTATATTTAGATGAGTAAATACTGTATAATCGACACTGATGCATTAGAATTTAAAGTTCGGGTAAATATATGATTACAAGAGAAAATTCATTGACAGTCTCCCTCATATTTGCTGGATTAGTATTGGACAGCAGTCACAATAAATGATGAGATGACAAAATCAAGCTTGAAAAGAGGTCGTATTATGCAATTGTACCAGAGTCGTGTAGTGAGGGTCACTTTTGAGTAGTCGTAGTTTATGTAGACTGTAATAGAGGGTAACTTTGAAGCTTCAGTTCAAGCATATCGTTCAACCCTAATGGCTCTGTATGCTATCAAAAACGTTTTAAATAATTGATCCGGGGGCAATCAATCACCACAACCATTGTCTAATGAATAATTACACTTCTTATGAGTTAATGGATTAGATATATTAGGAATTAATTTGAATTTATTGTACGAATAATGTGTAACTCATATAAAAATAAATACAATATTAATAATTAATTGAATCAAAACTTGATATGAGTTGTGTCAGTAGATATTCAACATAAAAATGCTCTACCTATTAATGATAATGATTTAGTCTTCAATTAAAATGTCATATACAGTACATGGGTTATTTTTGTATTCTAGCTCTTCCTAGCCGTTGGCCTAATTCCAAGATAACAATAATGAGAATAATTTTTGTTTGTATTCCTATTATTAATATTTTAATAATTAATGAATAATTGGCTTAATTGAGGGCGAAATCGGAATAATTGGTTTCCATCGACTGTCTGCCGAACCATTGCCGGCGTCGCCATTGCCTGAACTGCTGCCAACATTGTTGCCTCCTTTGCCGTTATTACGACCATTACCTCCCCTTCCATTGCCAGATAGGTTGCCAACATTATTGCCTCCATTACCAGCATTGCTACCAATACCTCCAAATCCATTGCCAGAATTCCATCCATTATTGTTGCCTCCAATTCCATTGGAGTTCCCTTTGCCCCCGTACCCATTGCCAGAAGAATAGCCTACATTTCCGCCTCCGTTGCCATTATCTAAACCTTTACCGCCGTAACCATTGTTCGAAAACATGTCCGCATTATTACCTCCGATTCCATTCCAGTCGCCAATATGTCCCAGGCCATTACCAGAATTGTTACCGGCATTTCGACCTCCATTTCCATTGTAGTCACCTATCCCTCCAAATCCATTGGAAGAGGAACTGCCAATAATATTGCCTCCAATGCCACTGTAATCTCCAATACCGCCGATTCCATTACCATTTGCTCCAATCCCATTCGCTCCTCCGTTTCCGTTATATGAACCCTTTCCACCTTTGCCATTACCAACATGATTGGCCAGTATATCGCCTCCCAGTCCATTTTGATTGCCAATACCTCCGACACCATTGGCAGAGTCGTGACCATAATTTCCGCCTCCGTTTCCATTGCCGTGATTTCCCGTATAAACCGGTTTCTGATTCGCTCTCTTTGTCGTCAGTTTCGCGATTAGAATGTGTCGACTGTTTTCAGTTGTATACAACTGTTGTGGATCACCCCGGTTCTCATCTCGATGATCGCCAAATATATACGAGAAATCTTGACCGAACAGACTTTCATCGCTGTCATCCTCACTGTCCTCTATGTCCTCATATCTGGTCTCTTGTCTATCGTCGTCTCCATTGACAGTATCCTCGTTTGCATTGTCTTTGTCAGCACTGTCTTCGACAAAGAAACTAGGTGGCTTGAAGTCTCGCGGGTATTCAACGAGACCTGATGTATCGGGTCTTCTGCTATAACCGGGTGATTCAAAATCCTTATCTAACGACTGCCAAAATTCTTTTTCAGAATAGCTTTTACTCAAAGCTTGAGTTATTATAACAGAAATTATTATTAGAAATGATTTCATTTTATTCTTTAACTTAAACTACAATTCATTACATTTATAGCTTTTGTATAGCTTTGCAAATATTATTTATTCAACTCATTTGTTATTATAATTTAAAACTAGGTCAAAATTTGTTCCAGACATGAATATTTAGGTCAGGATTATTTTATTTTTTATATACTTTTTTATAACTATCTCTTCTGCTTTTAAACCCTATTATCAAACCATGAGCAAGATTATATTTGTTGTCATATGATTATTGTTATATTCTGTAGACAATCACTAATTACATAATTACTAATTAGTAATTAAAAATTTGAATCCGGATTAATCCAAAAAGTTTGAAATGTTCATAAAGAGATTATTTGAAGCAAAAATCTTCCTGGAAAAATAGTTACTGATCTTCAAACTTGATCGCTCCAAGCTTAAACCATCGGAATATTGAAGAGAGCACATTCTTGATTTGATATTTTTACAATAAAGGAAACAAAATCTGTTGAGATCTCATTCCTTTCTAAAACTAATTGAGCTTAACTCAATTCAATGTTTATTACAATTTTTAAAGAATTTATAAAAATATTTATTACTTTAAACCAGTGATTAGAAAAAATATTTGATTAATGAGTAATGACGAGTGTCTTTTATGTCATGCAGGCTTATATGAACTATGCACATTCAAAAAGTTCATAAGTAATAGTCAATACAAACTGTAGATTTGATTTTCTTCTTGACTCAACTCATATTTATTTTCAATATAATTACTAAAATAGCTTATAATGTCTTCGCCAACCTTTCACCCTAACATATGACCTATCTTATTTGAATAAAAGTATGTGCACACTCAATAGGATATTATAAATGTTTTGTTAACTGTAGGCTAAGTACAGAGATTCTAAGCTTTACTTTAAACTACAATTCTTTCCTCATATAAGAGCAAGCATTCAATTCTTATGCTCATCTATATCACTTCTGCGCATGCTCAATTTAATATATCTACAGAATTTTTGCCCTTTCATAATTATTTTATTAAGAACTGAGTTCATTCATAAGTCTATTAATCTAAATATTTATTCTTATAGAAATTATGGATGTGCAAGGGTGTTGCGTGGTATATAAAAATACCCCCAACGTTTTGATAGTGTGCTACAATAGATCCCCCTATTGGAGGTGAAAATATGTACTTAAGTCCAGATATTTAAATAAATAAAAGTTTTTTTCAGTTGGAATACCAGACATACCTTTACTCTTCAAACCCGTATATTATATAATAGAGAATACAGTACAGTATGAAGAGGTGGACGAACCTAAAGCTCATCTTTTCTATTATCACATTGACCTCCAATTGCAGCCAATACTTACAAATCAAGTTTTTCCATATCTTCACTACCGCTTCAGAGATTCATTTATTTGTTTTTTTAACAAAAAATATTTCAATCAATAAAATCGATGCCTTTGTTAAACAAATTAATTGTTTTATTAGAAAAGTAAAAGTTGTTTAAAAAAATGTTTACTTGAATTTGAAAATGAAAATTAATATTATTTATTCAGTTTTGCTAATATATGTAAATGTAATCAATATAAGCTCATCTCTACCCATACTGCCCATCATAACAGCCATAGGAGGAACCAGTTCTAACATTTTGAATGTTGATATCGACTCTTTAGGTATCGCTAAATGGATCAGTGAATCAATCAAATTAAGTGAGAATTTATTTCATTTGTATTACAATAATATTTAATTAAATAAGTTTCTAAAATGTGCAAGGTAAGATAAAAAATTATTCTAACTGAATACTTTCGCCAGGGGGAAAAATAACCTGATGGAAACCTGCACTCAATACTATATATTAATTATTATTTGCTTTTAAAATAATGAATAAATATTTTATTTGCAGAGAAGAATAGATCGGGTTTTGTGAAGGACTTGATGTATACGGCGTTCTATAAGTCTGACCAGAAATACAATGTTTTGGTATTCAATTTGAACGAAGAACACAAACATAAGCTGAAAAACATAGAGTTCTATGCGAGCACTGAATACACAGACGGAACCAAATTCGGAATCTGGGTCTTTGAAAGCGGATTCTTCATGAATAAGGGCGCCAGAGGTTGGGATAACTGGGCAATGATTGGCTCATTCACCAAAAATAGAACTGGAAATGTGGTTACATTCAGAAAACGAGTTCATCAGACAGATAATAACACCCGGACTCAATTGGATCTGAAAAACATATTTTGTGATATCAACGACTAATCTATTTTTGAAACATATTTTTTTAAATTATCAAAAATACATTGCATTGTAATATTGCAAAATGTTTTCAGCAATAAAAATAATTTATGACTCGGGGCAAATGCAATCAAGACGTTCACCAGTTTGAACCTAATTTTCACCCTTATCTTCGAAAATGGGAAAATTTATAGCAAAACAATTGGAAAGTTTATTTGAGGTAATGTTCCATGTAAAGTGAACGCCCACTTTGTTTTAACCCCTGCCCACCCAGTTTTTGCTGTCAATCAATTTTTTGCTTAACTCCCGAACGTGTGTAAACGAGTAAGTCTTTTGTGCATGGTCCCCTATTAAAATGTGTAAAGGACTAATTGAGGTGAATATAACTAATCTAGTTCAGCTCAATGTTTCTCATTAAAAAAATTGAATCGAAAATTGTGTTCAATTAATACTTATTTTAAACTAATTTTTAATTGAATCTAAAATCCAAAGGTATATAAGGCAGGTATAGCTGAGTTTTCAAACAGCAAACCATTGAATATAAATGAATTGCAAAGTCTTTAGAATTGTGTTCTGTGTGTCAGTACTCATACAAAATGTAAGCATTCTATGGGCTGACAGCGGAACTGATGCCGTGACCAGTCAGAAGAGCAGTGACAGCGCCGAACAGCAGAATGGAGTGCAAGGAACGGAAGATGTGAAGCGTCAGTGGAATAGCTTCGCTCCTATGGCTCCTCCGGTTCCTCCGAACTCAGGACGGGGCGCTTTCCAGAAGAAGCCTCAGTATCAGCCCAGACCACTGTATTTCCCTGAAAACAACCTGGCCGACAATAACGAGCCTAACTACGGCGAGGGAGAAGCCGAGGCCGGCCCGGGACCCATCTATCAGCCCGAACCTGAACAGCGAGAACCGGGTTATAAACCCCACTATAAGCCAAAGCCTCACTACAAACCTGAGCCCGAACATAAACCGGAACCAAATTATGTACCAGAACCGGTATATATACCTGAGCCAGTTTATGTTCCCGAACCAGTTTACGTACCAGAACCGGTATATGAGCCTGAAACAGTCTATATACCCGAACCTGTATATGTACCAGAACCAGTTTACGAACCTGAACCAGTTTATGTGCCCGAACCAGTATATGTACCAGAACCAGTTTATGTCCCAGAACCAGTGTATGAGCCTGAACCAATTTACGTGCCCGAACCAGTTTATAAGCCAGTCCATAAACCAAAACCACATTATAAACCCAAACCCGAATGGAAACCAGAGCCCGAGTGGAAACCAGAGCCCGAGTGGAAACCAGAGCCCGAATGGAAACCAGAGCCCGAATATGAGTCGAAACCTGGAGGACATTATAAGCCTGTTTTCCGACCCCATTATTTACCTAACCCTCCATTTAACGAGAACCCCAGTTCTAACCAGGTTCAAAATCAAAACTCCGCTATTGTAGTCAATAGTGAAGCGAATAAACAGGAAACAGGAGACTGGAAACCTATTGTGCCCCAGATCAGCCAGGCACAGAAGAATGAGGTGAGCAACTCTGCAAATTATCAATTTCAAAACCAAGCCTTGGATATCGGAGCTGTTATCTCATCAGTCCTACAAAACTCTGGTTTATTTCAGAAAAATAACGGAACGGCAGCGACGACTGAGTCGGCAGACGATTCAGAAGAAGATTGAAGAATGATTGGGAGAGAAGAGGGGATAAGCCATCAAATTGTCTGCTATAGTAGTGATTAATATCTAGTCTTATATTGTATTCAAATTTAGATTTTTTTAATGAATTCTAATATTTTTATTAAATTCTTATTATGAATAGAGTTAAGCAAACAATTGCTTCGTTTGCATAAAATATATGCAATAAAAATGTAAAAAATAAAAAAATAAAATTCACTTCAAAAAATGAACCAGTACTGCACTGAATAAGCAATAAATTGAATGATAATTATTAATTATCTATCTAGATAATTGAAATAAATATAATTATTAAGAATTATGACTTGAATTATGCGAAAGGTGTAAATATAAAGCAAATATTTTTAAAAAATACTGTATTATAACTTAATTCGGTTCCATTTTTTCTATAAAATAAATTTTAAAAAAATTAGCAGGATAAAAATCGAGACAACATGATAAGTGTTCTAGGACAGGACTAGAACCGAAATTCATCAATAATGTACACTGTACAGTATACTTGTTCCCATGAAAGCATCTGCACAATTTTGAATTATGATAATCTGAATCTTATTGAAATGCTTGGCCCTTTAGCCCTGCCTCAATTGTTCAAACCCTATCGCCCATTTAAAATTATTTTTATAATCAACTCTGAATTTTTGAAAAATATCGATTGAATTAATTTCACGTGGCTTATCAAATTAGATAGTTCTTAGATTTGAGCCAAGAAACTTTTTTGTATCAATTGCGCAGAAAAATATTTATTTTGTGGTTTAAATAAAAATTCATTTTTTACTCATCTGTTTGATCTTGCTAGTTGAAAAGCTGTGCCAATACACGTATATTAGCTTATCATTAATCTGACTCAAAAATAATAACATATTTTTTGGCCATTTATTGGAAAATTAAATAAAATATAGTTTTCAGATGTTTTTAAAAGAAAAATCTGTTCCGAAGTGAATGACACAAAACTAGCGAATTCTGATTTAAACTTTTGAAAAATTAATGAACTTTTGATACGAAGATTAATATTTGAAAAGTTATTCAATAAGAGGTATTCAAACAAAAAGCCATCGAATTCTTTGAATTTAATCGTAATATCATTTAATTGAAGTAAAAATGAATTCAAAAATGATTTTCATAATTGTGTTCTTCACTGCAAAACAATTATTTGTTTTGTGCGCCGAAACGGTTGAGGAGAAAGAATTGGGTCATATAATGGCCCCGGTTTTGGACATTGATGAGAATAAAGGCTATAACAGTTGGCACAGACCAGAACGACCCGAACCAATGGCACAGTATCCGTGGAGTTCAGACCCAGAGTCAGAGCAGCAGCAAAACGGACCTCCGCCCCAACAGCCACCGTCTCTGTGGATAGAAGAGCCCTGGGGTCCTCCTTACGCAGAACGTCCAAGACCACAATATCAGCCATGGATTCCAGAGCCACAAAGGCCTTCCAGACCCTATCCGGAAAGTAGACCGGAAAGTAGACCGGAATGGGATGTGAGGCAGAATACGGCTGAATAAAAGAATAGCTATTTCTATATATTAATTGATATCTCGAATAAGAATATGATTTTTTGTAGTATTTTCTGGAAATAAAATCTAATTAAAATATAAATCACTTAATTGAATGAATTATTTATTTTGCAATATTTAAACCGAAATACTTTTTAATTAAAAAAATATTATAAATAATCACAAATTTATTTTCATTGATTAATGTGTTGTTTATTAATGAGATAATAGTTTGCAGTCTTTTAATAGTTTATTAAAAATAATATTTATTTAACTTTTATTTCTCAATCGGTATAGAAAGAAGTCGAGGACATACATGTCCGGGGCATATATGTAGTGGAATGATATGGCTGTATCACTGCAACAGTCAAAGCCCTGTAATAATTGAAAAATTATGAATAAAATGTTAACTTTTATCGATCAGAACCTGTTCGGGTTCTTCATAGTTATCAAGATACTGTATATCAGGGTTATTTTACACTAAGGGACTTTTCAAATTCAGAGAGAACTTTATATATTATCAATTATATCACAGAAATCATATGATTTAAATGACAAAGGGCTTAATTTCTGTATCAAGGATGGATTGGCTGCTCACTGACCAACTATCTGACCCTCTATTCCCGCTCTAAGCTGTCAATAATTTTGTTTATAGATTCAATATATTGCACAGAACCGGACCATTTTGTATCGATAGATGCTATAGTTGCCAAACCACGGGGTAATATTGTAAATATTTCCGTCAGGATTGAGAAAGTGGTACGGCTGAAATGGAATGAAACGCCCCCTTCCCTCTTCATCGCGGGTTTCGCCGAATTTTATGCCCAAATCCGCAATACATCTGCAAATTGTAGTGATTTTACTGAATATTTGTTTTGCAAAGCATTATAGCGCAATCATACCGTCCTATTTCATAGTCATCGGCACCCACTTGTGCTCTTGTAGTACAATGTTTTCGGTCTGTCTTCTCATCCGTCAACTTATTAACCAAACGACTGATCGCTTCTTTGCTGAAAACCTTTTACACAATAAACTCAAATACTGTATAATTGAATAGAAAATGCTTTCGAGACTCACATAACCGGCGCCTGTAATCGATTCGTAAGAATTAAATGTCTCGGATATTGATATTAAGGTCATTCATATGCTTACAAACCTCCACTCGGGTAAGTTGTGTTCTGGTAAACGAATGGTAAGCCAAACAAAAGCGGATCATTTGAATCGTAAGTCTTTAAAAAGTGTCTCAGATTATCGACGACTATATACGTGTCGTCGTCTGCTTTGAGAAACCACTCAAAGCTATCGACATATGTCTGAAAGCCATAGACAATGCCCTTTCGGTTCTTACACCAGAGATGGCTGTGATTATCCTTTTCGCACTCAATGCCAACAATAGGATAACTGGGATCTGATTGCGAACTAACAAAGAATAATATATCACACCTTTGACCCCAGGTTGCTTTTACAGCCCTGGCCCGAGTATTATGGTTTTTAGGATGAGTTGTAACCATACATAGTATGCGTGACTTTTTAGTATTATTTGCGAAATATATAATTGTAATCAAAATCAATAAAATTAATAATAATATAAAAACATATTTATATTTAATATTAATTAAAGCCATTATTAAAACAATTAAAAATTAATTTGACCTTATTTTCATTAAATAATATACAATAAAAAAAATTTGAAAACCTATCAATTATGACCTGTAATGAAACACATTTGTACAACAAGGTAGCAAATAAGAGCTTGGCTTGCAAGTCTCATTTTGTAATTGATCTTTTGGATTGCAATCAAGATAAATTAATATGTGATAAATTTATAAATATTCAACACATAACATAACATTTTCTAGCACCAACCCCTTTCGGGGGCACTGCTGAGCCTCTGGAATTACAGGCAGTGTTTTTACCTTGCGGTGTCGGTTGAGGCAATGCTACGCGTCTGAGACTTTACAGGACAGGTGACTGGCCCATCGCAACCAACAGATCTTAGCGCAGGGTCAGGGGCTCGAACTTCAGCTCTCCAGCCCAGAGTCGTGCACTCTAACCACTGCGCTATTCAACACTACTTTTTTTGTCCAGAACAGTATAATCCTGCAACTTATTAAAAAATACTTAATTATACAGTTCTTAAAATCTCAAGGGTTGAATTGGGCGCTCAAAATATACATTCTAATCAATGTATATTTTGAGCGCGTACTTCAACCTTGCAACTGTTGAGATTTTAAGGACTGTACATTATTTATATTATAATATTTGGCGCATATGTTGTTTTTAAATTTAATTTTACCAGGACACATAATTATTTTTCAGTTTCTTATTTACGATGTTATACTGAACTTATTATACTAAACTATCATGTTGAAATTATTGACTTAAGTTCCGAATGAATAATCTAAAATTTTTAATTGTCTAGTTCATCGCACTGAATATATGAGCCATCTGCTTTTATTGTTCACATGTGGCTTCACATTTCTTCATTTTGGCTTATGTGCATCGTTTGGCTTTACTTTTAATATAATTTTGATAATCATATTAATGATGAGAATAATTAAATTAAGAAAGAGTTTCGTCAGAAATGTTTTGTGTTTAGCACTGATTCTCACAATTGTTTTCCATTTAATTCAAATATTTTTCTATTATTTTTATAATTCGATAATGAATTCAAATTATGACTATTTTGAAGATTATTTTAAAAATAGTGTCAACTTTAATGAGTATCCGATAATTTCACCCGATTACATGAACAGAATTATAGTTTTAGGCGAAGCCAGAAGTGGTTCCTCCTTCCTGGGTAAGTATTGATATTTATGTTTCATTGGAATAATTGATTAACTATTTAAAGAAATAATAAATAATTCAAAATTATTGTAATTTAAATGATTATAATTTAATTCAATTGCAAATTACAGCCGATTTAATACATCAGAGTTGGCCTACATTTTACACATTCGAGCCGTTGTTTTATATGAAGAAACAGAATATCAGAACAAATAAAAGTATATCAGAAGAAGCGGTCAATACGTTCATCAATATATTTGAATGCAATTTCCGTCAATTGAATTATAGATATCGTAATCTGATTATATGGAAAACAGAGCAGTAATTATGGATACAATTTTCAATATTATGATTATTTGATACGATTTCCTTAAAAGCTTATCAATCATTAAATTATGACAAATAATACGATTTTGTTTTTCAGGAATCTAGTGATGAAAAAACATTGCGGTATTCATAAGAAACTATACTTCAATGCATCGGTTAATCAGTTTGTGTGTCAAAGATGTCCTAATCATTTGATAAAATCGATTCGAATCAGCGTGGATCAATTTATTGAAATACAAGATAAAATGAGTATATTTTTGTTCCAAAGATGAATATATTTATAATTTTAATCAATTAATCATTTGTTCAGAATATCCAATAAAATTCGTATACATTGTAAGAGACCCGAGAGGTATAATGAGCTCAAGGTATTTGCCAAAAATGGACTGGTGCAGAAGTGATCCTAAATGTGCGCAAGCTAATACACTTTGTAATAGAATGCAGTCCGATATCATCAGTCTTATCAGACTTTATTATCGTTATCCAGGTTTGTAACCATGCTTTAATGATCCAGATTAATTCATTGTTTGAAAGATTAACGAACTAGGTTATAAGATTGTTTATTTCTAAATTCTTGTGCAGAACGGGTAGCACTCGTTCGTTACGAAGATTTATCACTGAATCCCATACAGACAGCGAAAAGACTATACAAGAAATTGAATTTAAAAATGAATTCTGCGATTGAAATGTGGATCCAAAAGCATACGAGGGATAGGAGTTCGCGATCCGATCCATATTCAACAGCGCGTCACTCAAAGTCTGCTGTCTTTTCATGGATTAAAAGATTGAATATTTCAGAAATTACTAAAATTCAAACGATTTGCTCGAAAACTATGGATTATTTGGGCTATAATTTGATTGATATGAATAACACTGATTATAATGAAAACATTATTAGAGATCAAGTTTTGAGTCAAAAATTTCAATTGGAATACATGTCTGTTACATCATTTGCGGAATATATAGAATAAATATTGATCAGGTTACATTTAGAAATTTATTTAAGCTAACAGTCATTGTACAGAATGGTAGTTCACTAGTAATTAATTAAGTGTCTCTCACACGTCAGTATATTCACCCTGTGTGTGAATGAATTTCCTTAGAATTAAATAATGATATTTTCATATTGTAGCAGGTGGTCATTTTTTGTGCTCGTAATTGGTACAAAAGTGCAAGATGAATATTGGAATAAAATTTCCAATTAAAGTAAACGTTTCTCTAATAAATCCAATATATCAATACCTTGCATGCTTTCTAATGGTAAGGGTATAAGTAATGGACTAAAATTGTGAGCATTTCATATATGAGATAGTTTAGAAAATACATGACATCACTCACAGGTCATTTCAAGGTGCTCAGTACAATTTGGCTTATTTTTATGGAATTCAGTGCATGTTTTCTGATAATTATTTTCAACTCTAATCAACCAAAACTGAGCCCTTTCCTCCTGACTCACTCCTAACAGTTATGTTATATGCTTTTGATCACAACTTTCGCAGTGACATGTACAACTTGTATGACATATACATATACTGTGTTAAGAGTGACCCGGAATGGTGGCCCCGACAACATGCAAGCAATATAGTATTCAAAAACATTTAATAAATTTTTAATTTTCTTATTAATAAATTGGTTTATATTTATATTTGTGTTTAATTTCAATACAAATAACAGTTTTGATGAAATGGTAAATAAATTGAAAGAAGAATTGTTATTATTGAGAAAATATAATTATTTTTCAAAGTATTGTATAGTCTAGGTGAAACTGGGACCTGAATCACGGCATTGACCAGGGACATACAAGTTAGTTGATAAATGCAAAGAACATGGCTTATGTAAATATAAACCATCTGCATAACCATCTTTATTTATCGTTGAACTCAGCCAGTATAGTTAATTATTTTTAGTTTGATGCAGCTTCAATGTCTCTCAGTATATTGACCCTGAACAGTATGTACCGAATGTTTTCGAATGAATTACCTTTTATTTATTTATCAGATAATTCCAAATCAGTATTTAAGCTAGTTGTTATTTACATTTTGTATTCTTAATTGAAACAAACGAGCAAGATGAATATTGGATTAAAAATTCCAAATAAAGTAAATATTTCTGCAATAAATCTAAAATTTTATTCAAAAACATTTAATAAGTTTTTAATTTTCTTATTCATAAATTGGTTTATATTTTTATTTGTGTTTAATTTAAATACAAATAACAGTTTTGATGAAATGGTAAATAAATTGATAGAAGAAAATAATAAATTGAGAGAAGAATTGCTATTATTGAGAGAAAATGTTAGACAAAACTTATCAATCAATTCGTGTTATCCAACGATTGAATACGAAAACAGTAGACGAAAATTGGGTAAAAATATTGACTTCTTTTGGCAATATTTGAAGTCTAATAAAAGAAATTCAAAGGAAATGAGAAAATATTTCAATGAAATGCGATATCAAATGTTGATTGATCTGAATATTATCAGAGAAAGAGACCAGGAATGGAGAAACAAGAAGTTCAATGAACTCCAGGCAATAATTATGGATAAAATAGAAAAATTACAAAATCCTAATGAATGCCAAAATGCGAGGAAATTAATCTGTAATTTGAAGATGAATTGTGGGTTTGGCTGTCGGCTCCATCATCTGGTGCACTGTATGATAGCATCATTGATGACAAATCGAACAATGATCCTGAACACATCAGACAATTATAGATTATATAATAAAGTATTTGAAAATTTTCAACCCTTAAGTAAAACCTGTTTGAGTTCGGGAAACCTGTCTGAACATAGCAGGGCTAAACTCCAACGTGGAAAGGAACCGGATTTTTATGATGACTATAAGATTTTGAAACTGGATAGCTTCAAAACAAGACACTTTAGAATTTATTTACCCAAACAATTGGCACCAGAATTGGAATTATTGAGTGGCGAACCGTTTGCACTGTATATCGGATTTATTCTCCAGTATTTGATGCGTCCGTCGAAGGCATTGACACAAAGTCTGAAACAATTTAGAGCTCAATTACCTAGATTCAAACGACCAGTTGTTGGTATACATGTGCGCCGCACAGACAAGAAATCTGAATCAAAATATTATCCATTGAATGAATATATGTCTTATGTGAACGATATATACGAAAGAATAGAAATGAATGAAAAACAGAGATATTCTCTGAATCAGAGATCAAATTATAATTACTCTAAACCCAAAAGAGTTGTCTATTTGGCTACCGATGAGCCAAAGGTTTGGATGAATGAAATCAATGCATACATGCAAAGCGGATACGTATTTATCGGTAGTTTAAACCATACTGAACATGCCAGGGTCAAATCTAGAACCACTTCTCAATCGACATTAGATTTTTTAATCGATATTTTAATGTTAAGCGAATGCGAATACATTGTGTGTACTCTCTCTTCAAATGGTTGTCGACTTCTCTACGAATTGTTTCAAATCCGTCACTCAATCGATGGCTTTAATTCCGTTTATTCCTTGGATTGGAATACATATAATTCAAAGGTCGGGCGTATTCTCAGAGCTTGGAAAATGCTTTCTGATCATGAACTGGGTAAACGTGGAAATCGGGTAGTTCATATGGGTGACAAATTACCCATTCTATTTTATGATAGTGCTCACAATGGATACGTACTGACCCGTGAGAGAGATTCCGGACCGAAGATATTGATTCCGGGCTTTAAATTATATAAACATTTTGATAGTTATTATATTAAAACATTTGATTAATTGCTTAAATAATGAAAAAATATTTAGAATTTTGTATATTATTTGACTTAATATATCGAACTTTAAGACATAAAGAAAATAACATTTCTTAGTCCCCTCTTGATCTTGTACGAATTACCAATGTCAATTAGTTATTAGGTGGGATAAAAAATTATAGATAAGCTAGGTATTTATCAAAGTTAATGTAAGACATTGTGCCTTATTGATTGATTTGCGTAGTTTAAAATTTTGCTTTTTGACTAACGATGTAAAAGTTGTAAATTTACTGTAAGTTACGGTAAATTTACGGAAATTTTACCGTAAAACCAGTAGTTTGGAAAATTTACCGTAAGTTATGACCTATTTAGTGGCGCCATCTATTTAAAAACTGGAATATTTCCATAATTTTATATAAAAATTCTTTCAATAATTAAAAATGTTATTAACTAAACCGCAAGTTTGTTGAAAAAGGGTAAAACAAACAGTTTTTTAAAGTGTCGTCAATATAAATCTATTAAATGTACTGTTTTAGGCATATAAGTAGCAATAACAGTATAATTCACATGTTTTACATATTGCACAATTTACCAACTATATGTAAATTTACGGTAAACTTACCGTAAATTACGGTAAATTTACCACCAAATCATAGTTTACCGTAAATTAACAACGTTATTTTTGGCCCAGCATTAGCTGTACAGTACTAACAGATATTGTTGAAAAATTTCAAATTTGTGAAATTAATGAAAATTTTAATAATTTTGAAAATTTTTACAACAATGGTGGACAGACGTACAGACAGACAGACACCTTCTCAAGAACATAAGCGAGTATACTCGCTAAAAATAAATCGTACTTTCCAATGAATTAAGAAAGGTGTTTGACCCTTATAAAAATATGTTCCTGTAGTTGATGTATGAAACTGAATTTCGAATCAGAGATAGGCAATGGGTCTGACGACAGGGGGGGGGGTAAACCAAAAAATTTTGCCAAAAGGGGTACAATGAATCACTTTTGAGGGCCAAAAGTGCCCCCATTTTCACGTTTTTCCTCAAAAAGATCGAAACATAGAGGGAGGCATGCCTCAGCCAAAATCACAGGGGGTATACCCCACCCTATACCCCCATTGCCTATCTCTGATTTCAAATCGTTATAATTGACATATTTTGGACAGTTTTATATAACACACAGCTGTTTGTTCTGGATATTTATTCCGGGTATTATGTGAATGACAACCATATATTTGAAGTGAAGTCAAGCCAAATAATGAAAGCAAAATTAATGGGCAAAAAAATTATCATTGAAATTAAAATACGACTATTTATTGTCTTAGCAATGCTTTTATTGTTTGCTATGATTTGGGAAATGTTGAAAATCCAAAGCTATTTAGAAAATGAATCAATAAATATACAGAATATTTGGGTGAATACGAAAAATAAAAATATGCCTAAAATACGGATTTTGCTGTGGACAAGGAGCCCAGAAAACAAGTCAGTTACTCCGAGAGACTGGTACAGGAATGTTGGCCTCTGTCCAAACACTAATTGTTATATAACAACAAATAGAAAGTATTGGAAATCAAGCGATGCTTTGATATTCTATTGGATGAGTATAAGAGGCTATGATATGCCTCAATACAAGCTTCCGCACCAGAAGTATGTGCTCCTCAACGTAGAATCGCCACAATTCACAAACAGGAGATGTAATGCAAGATATTTGAGAAAAATGGACTGGATGCTTACATACAGAACTGATTCTGATATTTATGCACCTTATGGTGAATTTGTTGAATGTAAGCGAAAATGGAAACAGAATTATGTTTTCAGCGAAAAGAAGAAAAACATTGTTTGGTTTGTAAGCCATTGTAAGACAGAATCCAAACGAGAAAAATATGCGGAAAGACTTATAAAGTATATCGATATTGATATCTATGGGTTGTGTGGTCGACATAATTGCACGAAAAAGGATAATAAATGTTATGAAATGATTGAAAAGAAATACAAATTTTATCTATCGTTTGAAAATTCGGTAAATATTTCTGAAATCAATTCATAAAAATTTGTTTCAAATAATTTATATATATTTTTAAAGCTATGCAAAGAATATGTGACCGAAAAGCTGTTTAATATCACTTCATATGATATAATTCCGGTATTTCTGTCAATTCGTATAAAATTGTAAAATACTAATTGAGCTTAACCTCCATTCAGATAGTAATGGGTTCCGCAAACTATAACCATATAATGCCATACAATTCATATATAGATGTCTTCAACTTTTCTTCGCCACAAAAGTTGGCTAAATATCTGAAACATGTGGCCAGTGATGAGAATCTGTACAAATCATACTTTGATTGGAAAAACAAATATTGCGTGAAATCCTATTCATTGAACGATAATATGTGTGAAATCTGTAAATACATTAAATCGAGTAAACATTTAAGGGCTAAACAGCACAACAACTATAAGTGGTGGTCCAAAGAGGCTGAATGCAAGAGCATTGCATTCAAGAGGAATAATCACATCAAACTGATTAATGCTATTCCGGGTCGATATTTAATGAGGTTTAAAGATTACGTTAATTTTCGATTCAAATTCGACTGATTTTTAAATAAATTAACTAATTCAGTGATAGGCAATGGGAGGGTACAAGGGGTATTCCGGGTCAATATTTTATGCAGGTTAAAGATTACATTGAATATCGATTCAAATTCGACTGATTTTTTAAATAAAATAACTAATTTTTGAATTAATCTAAAATCGTGCTTAACATTGAACATAACTCTTCTGGGATCGGATTCTTGAAAATGACCATGTTCAAATGAAAAAGAATCACTTTTATCAGTATTATATAATCTAGCTGCAACCTGGCCTGGAACGAGTGGTTTGTCCCTGGGACTTACAAGTTACATGTAGTTGACAATGCAAAGAACATGGCTTATGTAAATAACAATGGGTCGCTATTTATCCCTACTGAGATTAACACATTCGTCACGAGCTGTGTCGGCGGCACAAAAGCTACAACTACGTAACTGGCGATCTGTGCCGCTGGCACAACGGTTTTATCGCGCGCTTATAGCGAAAAGATTGAATAACAATTGGATTGAGCTTGAGTACAGTAAACCTTCTTTAATAGGGAATTAAAGAGAAAAATCATTTAATTATTCAATAAATGTAAAGAATTTATATAAAACTAGCTTGGACCCAATTGTTGAGGTGTTGGGTAAAGTTTGAAATAGTACAAAAAATGAAAAATTGTTCAATTCGGATCAAGTACAGAGTCTGCAAATAAATAACGAACTTTTTCATAAATATTTATTATAAGGATTTTATTTTATTAATAATTGATAATTTCAAGTAATATTTTGATAAAAGGTATATAATTTCGTGAAACATGGTACATTTTGACACCCACATAGAACATAATTTTTAACGAGCATACTCGCTTATGTTCTTGAGAACCTGTGTCTGTCTGTCCGTCCGTCCGTCTGTACGTGCACCATTGTTGTAAAATTTTTAAAATTTTTTAAATTTTCAAAAATTTCAAAATTTTCTAAATTCTTCTAAATTTTTATAATTTTTTACAAATTTGAAATTTTTTGACAATATCTGTTACTGATTACACAGCTAATGCATAGTAATTACTATAGTTTTGAATACGAAATGTCCCAATTATCTTCTTTATGCTAAATTGTCAAGATTATCACTAATAGATCCAAAGTATACTCGCTGGTTTTGTTTCAAGTTGAGTTGTATTTTATTTTAAGAGAATATACTCGCTTATTGTTAATTTAAAAATAATAATTTTATTTAAGTGAAACGTACTAAATGAGGACTCATTTTACTTTGGACACCAGTTTGGAGGATTAGTTAACGTTATCATTTTTATCTATTGTATAATTTTAAGGGAGTATACTCCCTTATGTTCTTGAGAAGGTGTCTGTCTGTCTGTCTGTCTGTCTGTCCGTCTGTCTGTCTGTCCACCATTGTTGTAAAATTTTCAAAATTTTGAAAGTTATACTCATTTTTAGATTTTCAATATTTTCA
>JAQIWA010000630.1:0-27574 GCA_034693305.1 Eueremaeus valkanovi
AGCAATCCTAAGCGATAGGTTTCTGGAGCTAATTGTTTTAAGATAACGTACGGACCGGTGTGTGCTGGAGTAGTTTTTGTAATGCTGGGATGGTTTGAAGCGGTTCTACGAATAACCAGATCTCCAGTTGTTAGCGATGAAGGCTTATGTATAGCGTCGTGTTTTTGTTTTCTTTTGTCTTTAGCGGTGTCTGAGCGATGAACAGCTAGTTTTCGAGCGTCTTCGAGTGGTATCGGATCTTTTTCTTGTGTAGGGTCAGGTATGCCAAAGTGAAGATATTTAGGAGAAAATCCAGTACTAGTATGTGGTGTGCGATTGTAGTTAGCGGTAACGGATTGTAGATGTGTTGACCACTTTTTGTTTGGCTGATCGAGTAGTGCTAAGCGGACACCATTGATCAGGGTGTGATTAACTTTTTCTGTATGAGCGTTCGTTTGGGGATGGTATGGGGAAGATAAGCGATGTTGGATAGCGTTGGTAATCATAAATTGACGAAACTCACGGGACGTGAAATTCGTACCGCGGTCAGTAATTATGATTTCTGGTTTACCGATAGTATTGAAT
Organism: Eueremaeus valkanovi; assembly: GCA_034693305.1. Lineage (NCBI taxonomy): Eukaryota > Metazoa > Arthropoda > Arachnida > Sarcoptiformes > Eremaeidae > Eueremaeus > Eueremaeus valkanovi. Next base: position 565 of record JAQIWA010000630.1, read on the forward strand.
AATTGTCGTAGAATAGTGGTTAGCGTAGCTGTAGTGTTTTTAGGTGTTGGGAATGACCAAGCGTATCGAGAGTGGTGATCAACAATGACCTGAACATATTTAGCGCGAGTTTTGTTAGCGGCAGAGCCCATAACGATAGTATCGATGCCCCAAATGGTCATTGGTTTCGCAGGGGTAGGTATAGGTTGCAATATTCCCATCGTTGGTCTGTTAGATATTTTAACCAATTGGCATGACTTACAGCTCGATATGTGTTGTTGAATGTCTTTAGCGATGTTAGGCCACCAATACTGGGCAGCGATGAGTTTTTGAGTTTTATCGATTCCTGGGTGACCATACTCTTCATGGAAGTGGTGTAGAACTTGCGATCGGAGCGATTCGGGTAAAATTATTCTGTTTATCCCTTTATAGCGAACGTGAATCAAATCGTCACGAGTATAAGCGTAGCGTATATGAGAAAAATCAGATTTTTTCTGTTCAGAGCGAATGAGTTCGGGAGCGATGAAGAGCGTTACAGGTTGTCTTGACAGCGCATCGGGAGCTTGATGTTTAGTACCAGAGCGATGGTGTATCGTATAGTTATATATAGATAATCGTACTGACCATCTATACAGTATACCAGTTTTCTGTTTGATTCCGAAGAGCCACTGTAGTGCTGAGTGATCGGAGTAGATATCGAAGTGGCGGCCATGTAGGTAGACATGGAAGTGCTCTACAGAGTCGACAACAGCGAGGCATTCGAGTTTGGTTGCGTCATAATTCGATTCGTGTTCATTCAAGCGGCGACTGTAGTAAGCGATTACTTTATTGTTGTTCTGATCGTCCGGTTGCATAAGTATACCGGCAATGCCTACTTTGCAAGCGTCTGTATGGAGTATGCAGGGTCTTAGCGGATCGAATATCGTCATCACTGGTGGATTTGTTAGTCTTTGTTTGATTTCATTGAAGGCTTTTTCTTGTAGTTCTGTCCAATCGAGTGCTTTATCGTTAGGATTTCGGGTAAGTCTAGTGAGTGGTTCAGCGATACGAGTGAAGTGTTTAACGAATTTTCTGTAATAGTTAGCGAGTCCTATGAATCTCTGTAATGACTTAACATTTGTTGGTCTTTCAAAGTCTCGGACGGCTTTAGTCTTTGTGGGTGAGGGCTGTACTGTGCCATTGCCGATGAGATGACCAAGGTATTCTACTTGTGGTACAGCGATCGAGCATTTTTCTGAGCGGAGTTTCACATTAGCGGATGTGAATCGTCGGAAGACTTCTTCGAGTAGTTTATTGTGTTGTTCAGCGGTTTCAGCGTATATGATGACATCATCCAGGTAAGCGATAACACCTTGCATGAGTAGGTCGCCAAGAAGTGTTTGAATGATTCGTTGAAAAGTAGAGGGAGCATTCTTCAGGCCAAACGGAAGGACCAACCATTCATAGTGGCCTTCGCTGGTGATGAATGCGGTCTTTTGTATTGAGTCAGGGTGCATAGGTACGTGCCAGTACCCCCATGCGATATCGAGTTTAGTGAAGTGTTTAGCGCGCGCCAGCTTATCGATTACATCTTGGATTAGCGGAAGTGGTTGTCGTTCATCGATTGTCAGTGCATTCAGTTTTCTGAAGTCGATGCACAAGCGTTTTGTGCCGTTCTTTTTTGTAGCGAGTGTAACGGGGAATGACCAGGGCGATAGTGACTGTCGTATAAGTCCTTTAGCGAGTAAGTCCTTGACTTGGCGTCTGATCTCCATATCGTCTGCGTAGCTGTGTCGATATGGGCGAAGAGCGATCGGGTTATGGCGCTCGGCCAACTGGATCCGATGCGGGAATTCGTTTAGTTTTCCGATATCTGTACTGTGTTTTGCAAATACATTAGCGTATCGTTTGAGAAGTGACTGGACATTCGTGTCAGCAGTGAAGCACTGGTGTAGAGAGCGATCGGTTGACTGTCGGAAAACCTGATTCTGACTTAAGTTGAGTTGAAGTTTGAATAGGCGTCCGGCGTCGAGACCAATAAGTAGTGGGTATGAGAAGTCGGACATCACGTGAACCACGACTTCGTGTGTATCGTTAGCGATAGCGAGTTGTACAGTGAGGCGGCCGTTGCTCTTTGTTATGCCATTTATGTGTCGGACATCTATGGCAGTAGTAGGGGTTGGGTACAGGTTCAGTAGTCGAGCGAACTGTGCAGACATTATCGTAATGGTGCTGCCAGTGTCGATAAAAGCGCGCGTTGTGTACCCATTGACCCGGACTGTGATGCTCAACAACGACCGTCCATGGAGTTTAAATCCATGGGTGGTTGAGTTGCTTCTTCAGCGTTAGTAGCGATGGCTGTCTGTATCGGAGGCGGATGTGGAGGACGAGTATTGGTTAGTGAGCGAGCGCGACTGCACTCCCTGTGCCAGTGATAATTAGTTTCACCAACAGCAGAGCAAAAACGACATGGAGTGTTTGGCTTTTGGTTTATGCGTCCATTCGTATGATGAGGTGCAGCAGCGGCTGCGAACGGTCTGTATGCTGGTTTCGGTCGATTGATAGGCTTTGGTGGTAGAGATGTACGAAAATTTCGTTCCAAGCGTAGAGCGAACGATAGCCACTCGACTGCTGTTTTAGCGGGACAACAGTCAAGGTGCGATCGGTACTTTTGTGGCATTCCTCGGCTCAACATCCCTATCATGTGGTCTTCAGCGACGCCTCCTTGTCTTAACAAGCGAACTTTCTCTTCGTAATATTCGCGTACTGTTTCAGTTGACTTCAAATATCGTTCAGATGCCTCAGCGAGAGGATCAGCAGATACGTGTCCGAATCGAAGGATGAACTGTTCTCTTACTTGGTCCCAGGTAATTGTTGTTCTCTGTGGAGCGATGTCCATCGCAAACCAGTTCAGCGCATCGTCGGATAAATATCGTATGAGTTCTTTGATGCGATCGGTGTTAGACTTTCCTTCTGTTATAGTCTCGAATAGGTTTAGCCATAATTCAGCTCTGATTATGGTTTTAGCGCCAGAGTATCGTATTATCTGCGAACGACAGCTTTCAGAAGATGTGGTATTAGCGGATCCATTATCGGTTGATTCGGTGTTAGACATATCGGATGTCTGAGTCTCAGCGACTAAGCGATGTCCTGAGCGTAACAACGTGTTTGCAGACGATGGTTGAGGAAGTGGTGATAGTTAGTGCATAGGCGGAGGTGATCCTGCCGTGGACTGCGCCAGAATGAGGTGCTGGATGTGCAACCTCAGGAGTGAATGAGTTGAGTGTAGCGGAGATAACGGGTTAAAGCGAGCGATCGAATAAAATATAGCGTAATTCACATTAAGATAACTTTATTGAACTTAAGTATATTTGAATACAAGTGATCGACTGATCGGAATGAATACTAAATAAGGAATGAAGTGAATGAATGCGAGCGAAGCGAGTATTTATACGAAAAGGTTTACATTTGTTCTTAATTAGTATAAGTATTTCAAGCGATAAACAGCGATATAAAAATAGGCGATCGAGTATAATAAAAGGGTTGTGGGTCAGTTGAGGTCAGCGTTAAGAACAGCGTTAGAAATAGACTTATTGCTAAATACAGCGAATCTTAAAGAAAATATTCTTAGAATTAAAATATAAGCGAAAATAAGATTATTCTGGAAATGGAGGGAAAGGATTAGTAGCGATCGATGTCGACGATCTCAATATAATAGACTTAATTGAAACACACCCTAAAGATAATAAGAGACCGTAAGTTAGTTAACTCAAACGTATAGTTGGCTTCAGTCCATTCAATTGCTTATCAGAAGAATTACAAAAAGAGATGTTTATTACGTGAAACTCAATGTTCAGTAAAACTCATATTATTTGCAAAATATGATTGTATTCTATATAATAACAGATTGTAGTCAATGTAGTCAATCAAACCTAACATTTTTGCAATATTACACTCAAATCTCTAAATATGAACAGAAAGTTCATAATTTAAGCTTGTTAATTTTTTATTTATTTTCTTTGTTTCATTTTCTTGCATTTATTACTTGAGTTCAATTGAATAGTATCTTAAGTTAAATATTTGTTCAGAAAAGCTTATTTTGGATTAAAACGAAAATACTTTTTGTTTTAACAAATTTAATTCAGTAGCGGTTCAGAGAAAGTCAGTTCGGGTAGACTTTTATTTTAGAGGTTGTAATCAATTATAATATTTTGGATTTTGGCTCACATTCTTGTTATTGCACGGATGGCCACACTTCAACAAACGAGTTGATTAAGAGAATAAAATGATTACACAGTTAACATGAGTCTTGTTTCACCAATTTCAATTTATATTAGCCACCTGTTCATTCATTTGAATTAAAATCATCAAGGAACTATTAAAATTACCTAATGTTACAAGTTTAAATTTAGATATTTCTTAATCTATTTTCAACTTATGCTTAATATTTTAATTCAATCTTGGTATTTTAATTGGTTTGAGTTAAGCTCTGAATTTTATAATAGTAGAGCAAAATATTTAAGAAATGAGTTAAAGGTAATAAAGAATAATTGGCACTGGTACAAATGATCAAATTGTAGGAATATTCATGACTTTATTTATAAAGAGTTTACATAATATCGAAATTCTCATCAGATTCTTGTGTTATGACATTTAACGCTAATTATAATGACATTTGAAAACATGTAATATTAGACATAAAAATCAAATAGAAATAAAAAGGATTAAAGATATGTGTTATTCAATGTTTGCTTCAGTTTATGTGAAACTCTATTACAAAATACTAATTAATGTCTAAAACTTTAGTTCAAATAAATAGAAAAAAATTATGAACTTTTAAAAAACAAATATTAGAATAAATTATAAAGAATTTTATGAGAAGTTAATGCGTTAATGGATTGTATGAACAGTTTCTCTCTATTTGTTACAAATATTAATAAATTTGAATTTAAATACTGTTTATCAGAAATCTAAACAATTTATTCTAAACTACTTTAGGAAACGTACAGATCTTTTCGGGCCATCTCTCTCATAGCCCTTGTTCTGCCCTTTTGTTGGCTGAGCTGATCATTCAGTTCACACAACTGTCTGAGAAAACCAATATTTGGTAGAATAGATCGATGTCTGCTCACCTGTTCTACCGCTTGCTGTGCACTCAATCCCCGTTTCATCATTAGGTAGGCCAACACCAGAGTCGCCGATCGACTAATGCCTTCTCCGCAGTGAACCAATACCTTTCCGCCGCAGACCAGTCCTTCGTGTATAAAATCGGCCGCTTTTTCAAAGTGTTTATATAACGGAAATATACTTATGTCGAGCGCTTCGACACCCATGAAGTCGATTTCAGAGCTCTTATAAAACTCAGCCGAAGTATTGACTAAACAAAACGACTTATCTTTACCGCAACTGGCGTTCAGAACATGTGTTATACCCATTCGTCGAAGAAGTGACAGACAAAGAGCTGTAGTTCTGGAATAGGATTTTTATTACAGAATATTTCTACGAAGTTTCTTTTTTTAGAGTTTATTGAAGTATTGAAAAAAGTCTTACCCGTCACCGATGAACAGTCTCTCTGCGACCTCATCGTAGGGTCTGGTCGGCAGCACATAATAACCACCGTTTGGTTTAGTCATGATATCAATCAACTCGTTTGGTGTACAAGAAGGCGAAGGATTTCTCCACCAACTGTTCGATGAATACATAGTTATTAATAAATGTTTCACAAAATACTGTTCACAAGAATTCGTTCACAAAACAAGTGAATCTCAATGTCAGAGCAATAAAAATCAAACGTTTAATTCAAGCGCTTTGTTTGGACTGAACTTCTCTACAGATTTGCAAAACATTTTTCAAAATTATGAAATATTCTCTAAACTCAATGAAAAGACGAAGAATTTTTGTGACGAAAGTTAAGAAAAAGCAAAGAAATTGTGGCCCAATTCCAGCACTTGTATGCTTTGTATGCGTCACAAAAGCTTCTGAGATATTCTGTTGATTAGAATAGAGAGAACAGATTTTTTGTGCTATTTTAGAGGTTATGTCACTACAGAACTTGAGACACAGAAAAAAATTTTGTCATTTAAAAATAGCACCCGTCACACAATACACAGTCGCATTATATATCTGGTGAATGAGCTGTGATTTACAAACCCATATTCAACACCTGTTTTGCATCAAAAGCAAAATAGTCCTGGGTATTGATATTCGCCTTCAAATTACGATAACATGTAAAACAAATTCATTTTTATGTATAAATTATAGGATTTCTAATCGATTGCAAACTTATTGATGTAAATGATATTTAAATCTGTGATTAACCCTGTTTTTGCTCCTAATGTGTAGGCGTTATGAAAGTAGTTCAGATCAGAAGAATATTCTGTTATTATAATTATGTAAACCATATGAACAACAAATTATACGGAGTTTACGATTTTAATTAACAGATTAATATTGAATTTGTTTTTCTTAATCTCATTATAGGATAAAATCAACATTTCATTAGTTAATTGATAGATTCAGATCTCATTATCGTTACGAACATTGACTTATTTAGACTTATTTACAGATAAACAGAAAGAATTTGCGAAATAAGTACTAAACATAAACTTAACTTAACTTTCAAACTAATGGAGAGAATTAAGATTTGGAACAAATATTTTTTTTGTCTTATTCTTTAAATTCTCATAAAAACAGTTAAACTTTTAATGTAAACAGAATTCTTCACTATTTACTCAAGACTTAAGTTCATCTGTTTTTAAATGGTTTTGAAATAAAAACAATGCAATCATTGTTTATATTCTTGATTTACAATCGCATAAAAACGATTAAAATCGCTTTGAAATACAGTATTTCTATATTTAAATGTCTTTACATTCGATTGTGTAGTAAATTATATTTAGATGACATTGAAATCTGTCTAAGTTTATGAGTACTGTAACACAGATTCTCATCACTTCTTCATCTGAGTTGAGATAAAACTACAGAAACGCTCCAAAAATGTCAGTCTATTTAAGTGTATTGAAACGTTTGCATTGAAAATATGATTTATGCCTATGTTTACAATGAAATAATGGGTTGAATGGAGTTTAGATATTTTACAACAAAAAATATTCGACTCATTTTTGTGCTTATTTTAAGTTTAAGCGGGGTTTAAGTCATTAAGCTTAGGACAAAAATAACAAAATATCAGATAATATTTCAAACTTTTCAGTGAAAGCCATTCAAAAAAATTGTTTGTATTATTGATTAATTATTTTAAAACTTGAATTTATATCTTATTAGATATAATCAACAGAATATTCATACACAATATGGTATATGCGGTGAAGATTTCCTATTAATCTATTCATCAAAATGTAAAAAAAAGTAAAAAAATTAATTATTGGGAAAAACATAAAGTGATTCATTTGTGCTTATTTCTGGTATATAATGTCCCGCATCTGTATCAATGACCAGAATATATTGGAAATAATTTTAGAACAAAACTTTACATGTATTCAAATTGAAATAATTTGATCGTGGCAAATATTTAAAAGTTGATAGTTCTTATAATTGTATTCAATTTATTAAATAAAAATAATTATAAGGAAAATAAATACAATATTTGACTGCGAATAATGAAGCGAATAAGCCATGTCATTTTTGATTTCGGTGGAACTCTTCTGAATTTGGATCCCGTATTGGATGTGCTCAGAGAGTGTGCAGAATATTATGGAAAACAGTTGTCAAATGAAGTGATAAGTAATTAAATGTCCGACAGATCCGACCGAATGTCAGAATTCTATTAATTAATTAAATTATTTGATCCAAAGATTATGGAAAGGAAATGAAATCAATATCTGATTGGATCAACAAATTCTTTGACGCCATTGGTCTCAACGAAGAGATTATGAGATCTGAATGGAATGAACGCCTTTATAAGCAAATATTGGCCAAGGAGTATAAGTTGATTGCAGGTGTCGATAGACTGGTGCAGCACTTGTATAGGAACAACATATGGATGGCTATAGCGACCAATGGCCGCAAATCGGAGTTGGAATTAGTGAACAGAAAATTAAACAATTATTTCGGCAAATATTTCACTCATTACGTGTGCGGCGCCGATGACCCGGATGTTCTGGTCAATAAACCCAATCCACAGATCTATTGGGTTTGTGCCAAAAGATTTAAAATACAACCAAAATCTTTGGAGAATATTCTCATAATCGAGGACTCATTGGTCGGTATTACCGGTGCTGTGGCTTCGGGTATGAAAACACTACTAATTAATGACCAAAAAGTCACAAAATTCGATACAATAGCCAATAGAATCACATGTATTGCCGATTGTTTTGATAATTTCAAACCAGAATCCATTGGAATTCCTTCCTATAAATAGTGATCGATATGTTCGCCAATAAAACTGCAATAATTTTATTTTCATAGTTACTCATAATTATAATCATTTTTAAATATAGTTTTAATGAAATTATACAATGAATTGAAGAAATTCAAACATAAAATGTATTATATATTGTATATCATATATAAAGATTAGTTTTCAATAATTACAACACAATAATCGGTTAAATTTGAAATTATATTAAATATATTTTTGATTAAAAATATGAAAGAATAGAATAAAATTAGCATAAGATTGACTTAAACATAAATAATACTGTTCAATTAACAGTCTATTCAACTAAAGCTGTATTACCGGTATTATATTTAGTAAACAATTTTTATTTTTATAAAAAATAAAATCTTTTTCAATTTTTTCTCTCAATTTTTCAATATAAGTGATGAGTTCGTGGATAGAATCGGATCCAAAATATCAATTATTCTTATATTTATTTTTGGTTTTGATGGCACTTATAGTCAATTATCGACTTAAAGATGCCGTTAATTACTTAAGGCTAACGATCGCGTCGTGTATTGTAGGATAAACACAATTTTTATCAACACTTTTGAAAAATTTTGTTCTTTCAAACAGTTCGATGACATGTATGGGACACGAGACCAGACAAACAGTGATGTTCTGGTCTTTAAGTAACTTAATTACGTCTATAATAGTCTCGACACCGGATTTGTCCATAAATGGGACGCAAGACAAGTCTATGACCAGGGCTTCCGGTTTTATTTGGGGCTTATGTTCTTCATTAGCAGTATTACTGAAGAATCAAAAATCAATTTAATTACAATCAATCAAAAAGCGATGAAATGCTTAGAAAACAAAATTATTTAGTAATTGATTCGTAAATACCTTTCGTCGTCAGCATTGGTCAGATTGAGAACATTATTCTTGAAGTTATCAATACTTAAATAGAAAATCGGTGAACAAAAACGAAAGATTTTGATGCCATAAATCTCTTTGGCTTTTATGTACTTTTTGATGTCGACATATATTTCAGTGGATGGCAGACAACCCAATATGGATGAGGTCGGCCTTCAAGTACGCAAAGTTCAGATTTATAAATAAAATTTAAGTTTAATTTGAATTAAGAAACAAATAAATCAACTGAAAAAAAGTGATAAAATTGTATTAATTGCTTACATAACAAGTCTAATGAGTATCACAAGAATCGCAATACTGATACCAACAATGAGTCCGAGATCTACGTCGAGGAAAATCACTGATAAGAATGTGACCATCCATGCAGTCTAAGCGCATTTGATTAAAAAATTAAAATTAAAAATAAATATAAAAATAAAATAAAATTAATTAATTGATTAGAAAAGTTGGGATTTATTTATAGATAACTACTGACGGCATCCAGTTTTGAGACGAACCAAATCTTCTTGAAGTCCATGATTTGCATAAACATAGCTTTGAGTGCTATTATTATTATGCAGGAAAGGGTAGCCTTTAATGTCAGGTTTAATTTAAGCGTTTCATTAAAGTTGTATTAAAAAACATTTATTAGAAATTTTGAAAAGGATTTGAATTTGAGTTCGTTTTGCACTTACTTTCGGCAAATGGTAGAGAAATGGAGCCAACAGTAAGAGTACAGTCAGTATAACAAGACATGAGAATATGCCAGCGATTTGTGTTTTGCCGCCAATTCTTTCCTGAATAGTACTTCGGGAAAGTGCGGCCGACGCCGGGTATGCCAAGAAAAATGATGAAAAAACATTAGCCGTACCCAACGCTAACAGTTCCTGATTGGCGTTCACTTCGTATCTGTGCTTTTTGGCAAAGATTTTGGCCAAAGACAGGGATACAGCGAAAGTGACGATTCCTATGATTACGCAATCGACGAATATATCGGCAATGAAGTCGAAACGCGGAACCCTCGGATCCGGTAGTCTGTAGTCAATTAAGTTTTAAAGCACTCATTACTCACTATAATTTCAAAAATGAATTATTAGTTTATTCTTAATGTTTGTGAAATCTGACGGCAATTCCGGTAAAAAATGTTTAAATAAAAAAAGTTCCGTTCATAAGAATTAAGGGAAGAATAATTTTTAAGTGTTGTGATTAAAAAGTAAAGTCTAAGTAAAGTTTTGAACCCATATTATGAATTAATATTAATGAGATAACCCGTTCCTCTCTTATCTTAGATATTAAATATCTTTTCTGAGACTTAATTTACAAATATTTTAATTACATTAATAGTTAGGATAAAAGTCAATAGAAGTTAATAGCTTTCCATAAATAATATTAAGAGATTATGTCTAATGGTTTCGATTATTAGAGAAGAGGAGCGGAAGAGAAGAAAAAATATTTTTAATGTTTTATTAATATATCCAAAGCTGTCGTATAAAGGGTTAAGAAATTATTTATATAATAAAGAAGTAAATGATGGCATACCCGGTGGGAACTTTGCCGACCACGACAACTTGAAATTTTTCATTTATATTTATGAGCCAGGAGCCCAATGTGGAGAATATGACGACTAATAGGTCGATAGGAATCGGGAAAGAGATTCTCTTCTTTATTCTGGGTTCAGCCCATTCTTTGAATATCAGTAGTATTGCTATCAGTATTGCGGAGAATATAACTGTCGATAGATTCGTATGCTTTATGTTCTGTCCGATCGCTATCCAAGTCTAGACCACAAATCAATTCATTAATAACTGTATAAATTAGCTCTCTCATTGTTCTGAAGAGATATGCTCAAGCTAATTATTAGAAACAAACCTTTTATATTCTTTAATTAAAATTTTTGGTAACAAAGAAAAAATCAATTATCGAAGAGAGAGAAGATTTGCTCAGAAAAACACGTTTTAAGTTATATATAAAAAGTAAAATTCAAATGAAAAACAAATGCAAAACATCTTATTTTCAAGGATTTCATTAAAAAACATTAACAAAATGATTGATTATAACAAAATAGAGAGAATAATGGCATTGAATTCTCGGTTTCAGTTCAATTTTCAATTCGTTTATCTCACTTAGAATCGGAATATCTTTGATATAAATATTAGACAGAATAATGAGAATAAGAACGAGGGTAGCTTATAAAAAATACCACCCTAGGTGTTAATGCTAGCATAACAATCGCTAAAAGCATCTCATCCTCTAATTCTGTGAGAGGACAAAACAATTAGACTGATTTTAGCATGTACTAACAAGTTAACAAGAAAGTTTTAAGAAGGTATCCTTGAATAAGTCATTAATGATCCCCTAATATCACAGACACTCGTCATTAGATATAAAGAGAAAAATTTATATTAAGAGCCAATCCATAAGTATTTAATTTATTTAATTAATTCAAATACTAATCGAATAAACATTTTTCAAGAATTATTTGATAATAAATGGATCGGAAGGTAATAAAAGTAATTAATGCAAAACTCGTTTTCTTGTGAATTAGATTTTAATCAAATTGAAGAAAACTAACAAAACTAACAAAACGAATGATATTCTTAAGAGTTAATGACTTTATTGGCAAAAGCGTTATAATTCTGAACTGTAGTCAAATAAATCTTTAAGACTTTAAAACTTACTTTTATGAGCTTTAATGGACCGCTGCGTTGATTGGGAATAGTGAGGCCCAGTATGTAATTCATCTGCGATGTTGCCACATGAAAAGCTACGGCAGTGGAGAACCCGGACACTAAATGGTCAGATAATATGAGTGAAAGTGAGCCCAGACTCAGGAATCCCATCGCTATTTGCACGAAACCGGTGACAATGCAGACAGTAGTCAGCGCTTCCAATGTAGTCGGCGGCCAATTGCTATATATTGTCTCATTAGTTGTCTCATTGATTATGGGAATACGTGTGGGCACTGATCCTAATTTAGTGGCCGTATTGCTCAGCATAAGACTCGCGACAGCGAACGAACCAATTGATATGTGACGGGAAGTACCCATAACTGTGTAGATTAAAACCGGGAAAAACGATACGTAAAGACCGTTAACCGCTTCCAAACCGGCCAGAAGTGAGTATGCGATGCCCTGAGGGATGTGTAGTATAGATATTGTGATACCGGCGATGAAATCGGGCAACAAATCGGTTTTGATTTGATATTTTGGTAACCATTTGATGATTGGAAACAATGATATAATCCATGAAATACACGAAAATGTTTTCCACCATTTGTTCACTTGATTTGCAATTAGTCTATAGAAAGGAAAGTGTTTTTCTGGTATTCGCCCGTATTTTATATTCAACTCATCCGAATCGATTGCATCCCGTTTTATATTAATAAGTCTATTGTTATTCGTTATCTGATTAATCGATTGATTGTTTTGTATAATATCTGAAGAGTTTTTGTAATTTTTTTGCGCCTCATCTTCAATATCAAGCGCTGTATTGGTTACGCCATTAGAGCCATACTTGGGATCCATAAGAGTAGAGAATTATTCTACCGAATGGTAAATGACATAAATGACAAATGACATCCAGGTATTAATGAACTCAATCTCTTTATACTTTTTATAAATACACTCAAGTCTTGAGTATATATGAGTCGAGTATTTCTGATACAAATATTTTATGCGAAATCATCTGATGTCTGAAAGAAAGAGAGAAAAAAAGTTGAAAATAAATTATGCGAAAGAACTTTCCGAATGAAAGATAACAAAAAAGTTGCACTTCTTTGGAAACACCTTATCCTCTCTCTGGTAGCAAAACAGCGAAATACCTGAATGTCTGAACCTTATGTCAAGCAATAAAAAGTTTTCTGCCTTTAGTTATATATTATGCCATAAATTATATTTTCATTTTTGTTTTACTCTACAGAGTCTACAAGACTATCAATCACTTAAAAGTATTTTTATTTATATTTTTCTACAATTTGTTTGTAACTATCAATAGCTCTGTAATATTTAAATGCTTTATTAGAGCCAATTACTTGATGTCAATCTATGAACAAAAATGCTATTTATATACGAATGTAATGAATGAAAACTGAATGAAAAGCATTAATAAACAAAAATTGATGAGAGCTCGTAGTTTCGGAATTGAACCCTCTACATATTAAGATGTATTGAACTTTCTCATTTCATAAGCAGACACACCTTTCCTTTGTTTGTCTTTCAATTAAATTGAATTCATTTAAATGATTATAACTATGAAATGAGATGACATACAGATTATATGTTTCACTCTATAATTGATTTATGTGTCTGTCCTCTAATAACACTCTGTTTTCATCTATTCCAGAGATGTGGGAGAAAGGGCATGGATCCAAAACGTACCATCTCTTGCAGCGCTTTAATATCCCAGGGCCAGGGAAGACAACTATATATTAGTCTAACGTAGTTTAGATTTAAAGTGTTGATCCAAAGCGTTCATTAATTTTTGGACCGATTATAAGAGCAAAACAAAATAGTGTCGAATAAATTGTTTCCGACATTGTCTCAGAACTTGTGAAATAAATTATATATTCTTGTAATACAAATGTAAATTATAGTCATTTGAATTGGAATTCATTATATTTTTTATAAATTCATTAATTTATAGAAATCTAATTTGTATTAAGCCTTAAGATTATTATTCAAATCGATTATAATTTAAAATAGATTTTAATTTCTATAATATTTAAATGAGTAATCAATAGCAAAATAAAAAGTAGGCAGGCTTATTAATTATTCATCATAAATGAGTTTTGAATTTGACCAAGAAAGATTATAGCATCAAAAATCAAGTCAAGAAAAAAATGTTTTACCGATTTTTGAAAAGTAAAACTGAGCTTAATTAGCATTGAAAAGGAAAAATAGGGTATTTCCCAGTTTGTGATTTGAGTTGGGCCCCACTTTGGCCCCTATGCTAAAAAGTCAAATAGTTTCACAACTGATCAGCAAATTAACCACTATTTATGAGTAATAAAAAAGCAGTTAAGCTAACGGTCAGCAAAAGTCAACCTTCAGATTGAAAATTCTGTGAATCGGACGCAATGTCAGCAAAAATAATACAATTCTAACAATCTGTATATACTTTTCTATTCGTAACCACTTTTAGTCAGTTTTATCACTCAAGACATTAAATCGGTTTCACATAAATTCTTCGCTTAAGTATTCAAAACGTATTATTTGTTTCAAATACTTTATATAAAACTAAATCATTGGTCAAATATTTACAAATTTTAGATAAGTATAGAAATAGAGGATATTTTCCCAAAATTTTTATTTGTTCTCAAACTAATAATTTGATAAAAATATATGTATTTGTTGTATTAGTGAACCCCATTCGCGGAATGGGTCTCTGGCGCCACATTAGATGCCTCCGACCCTAACATATGCTTAAAAAGTAAAATATTTAAACCACAACTAAATTGTGTATTAATTTAATAATTTGAATACCAGTTATAGTTTTGGAGGATCTGAGGGTCCTCTGACTGCTTATCAATTTTCCAGTTATTTATATTAATATTAATGTATATATGAATAACAAAGTAATATAACTTATATTTCTTAGTAATGATATAAGAGATCGAAAAAGAATTTTTAAAATTCATATAATTTTCTTCTTTCTGGTTATCAAAAGCTATTTATTCTCTGCACAGAAAATAATATGCACTGAACTACTGAACTAATTATTCTGAAAAAATATTTAAATGTTATCTGTATTTCCAACAGTACTGCAATAACTGTCAGATCCTTTTCTACATCATCTTAACATTTATTTCACTTTATTTTTCTTCTTAAGTCAATAAAAAATATTTTTAATCAAAATTATCTAAAATTAGAAAAAATATAAATACATATAAAAAGCAAAATCAAAAGAAAAAATGAATTAAATTCTATAAAATCGGTTTAGAATTTATATTTAGAATATGTCTCGATTAGATCGATGGCTTAGAAATGACACAGGCTATTTTCGTCAATCAAATTATCTGTTTCTGAACTTAAACTTCAAAAAAAGTGTTACAAAAATAATATTTTGTGTTCACATGATTTTTAATGGAGTTATGATAATTGTGTTACGTGTTTGACAAGTATTACGAATGAATTAAATAAATTATTGTTAAAATATATAATTATCGTTAACTTAATTCAGTGACTGAAAGGATTGCAACGATTCTAATGAGAAATGTTATTCTAATGAAGGAATCGCTTCAATCAATTGATCGCTAGAATAAGGAGAACACCATTAGTATAGATGTGGTCATCAATTATAATAAATGGACCAGTTCATTTGAATAAATAAGAAATTTAAATAAATTTAACGGACAATAAATTACTGGTAAATCACGTTGAACAATTATCCATTCAATTATAACACTGCTAACACATACAGTATATAAATAAAAATTTTAAATTTAAACTTAATTTTTTAGTTAAATGCAAATTATATGCCGAATATGTAGAGCAAAGAGCGGCTGATCTTTCGGTATGTTTTAAAGCAAATTAATATTTGAATACTTAATATTGGATTGCGTTTAAACTTGTAATCAATGTAATTAATTGAATACTTTTAACTCTTTTTCTATTCGTTAATCGACTAATATATGCAAACACATTGGAAACACACACAGAGAGCGCCTAAACGACAATTATTTTGATTGATTTTCAATTGATGTGATTTAAATAAAAATCTTTATTTTTTTCTCACGTTTTGTCAGTTTGTCTATCAATCGATTACAGCATTTCTATAACAAATATTTTTTCTTCTCTCTATTAATCATATTTTAAATGATTTTTTTATTTGATATTTTCGTATATGATATGCAATTTTTCGTTTAATTTTTCTTTAAAAAAAAGTTTAGTTTGACTTCATTTCTAAAGCAATCAATAACTAAATGCTATAATACTCTGTACTTTTCGTGTTTGAATTCAATTAAGCTCTTCTATTAATACCGTATTTCTGAGATATTAGATACATATCGATATAAAATAGATGAGGAATAGATATAGTGAATAAAATGTGAGTAATCTACTATCTAACACAGCATCATAGCGACAAAGTATGCCTACAATAATATTCAACAAGAATGTTTTACTGTCTTTATATTTGTTAACTATTGATATCATTTGTTTCTGGAGTTCAAATTCATATGACTTTAATAACTTGTGATGAATGCATAGATAAAATATTTGAGCATAACATCTGTTAAATATGACATTGGATATGATAATTATACGGCAAATCAACTTTAATTCAGATTCAGTTTATATCGGCATGCAGCTGATGGTGGGAGAAATCGGTAAAAAGCATAATATCATGCAATGTAATACCACAAGAAATAAAGACTACTTTAGATAAGAACAAACAAATTATATAAATTAAAGTCTTTATAAAATCTATAAATAATTTATATTAAAAATAGAGATAAATGCGATAAAAAGGGATTCACGCGAATCAAATACATTGGTTATACAATATTAAGTATTATTATCAGAAAATATCTCAAATCTCTTCCTAATCAGAAGAATGCGATTATAAATCATAATTGTAATTAGGAGACAGGACTATTAAATAAATGTTTTCCATGTAATTTCAGTAATAAAAAAATTATTCATCTTACAGTAACTGTAGTAGCTAACCAAGTTACTATACTACTCAATTATACAGTCCATTTTACTATACATACTGTAGTTTGTAAAGCAATAAATATTTTTAAAAAAATATTATTATTATTAGACATGTGTTTAACAAGTTTTCTAAAAAATAGCAGAAAAATATTTGATATCTTAAGGCTTATAAACATTTAATAATTATAATAGACTTAAAATATTAATACATATAAATCACATTATTATCCGGCTATCAATTGTAATAAAAATAATGAATTAATGCTCAATTAGTATATTTGATACAAATATCTTCTTTTATCAGAAAAAATATCATTAACTAAAATAACAAATTCTTCGTAGATTAGATTTTTAGATATGTTTTCCTAATTCTCACAAAATGATGGAAATATTTGTATTTGGATTCAGTAAAAAAGTAATTGAAAATCGAAGTCAAAGCTGTTTATTATGTTTTCAGGCAATAAATGTACGTAAAAGTCGAGTTTGTTTTGAATAAAAAGCATAAAATGTGTGCAATTATTTCAAGGATAGGATCTATGCATTCCTATTGCTGTACAAAATGTGTGGCAAATGATAGCCTCAAATGTGATCGTCTGATAGATGAACACAAATACAATTTTAAAGTATTTCTTAGAAAAGCTTTGGTTTTCTTTTTAAAGTGAAATTCGCTTAAATTGCATAACAATATTGATTAATATAATTAACATTTAAAGTAATTTTCATTAAAGCAAAATAAAAGCCATGAAAAAAGTTATTTTGTTTGTGTTTTGCGGATAATTGGAATTTAATTACTTTGAAAATCCTCTTTCGTATCGTTTGAATGTTCAATACAAAAAACAGCTTGAATAGATTAATTTTCCAATAGAGTAGAAAGATCATTTGGTTCTCTTCTTCCTTATTTCAGATAAATTTTATAATAATTTCAACTTTTCTAATGACTACTTGTTTTGTGTAAATAAATGGATATTCATTAGAATTTTTCTTTTTATCTCAAGTATTAGGTATTAGAGCTATTAATCAGATTAACGTCAGCTAAACATAAGACTAAACTCGAAATTATAGTAAAAATATAATAAATATTGAATTAATCTAAATGTGAAAGTTATACCAAATATCAGATGTTTTAGTAAACAAAAGATTAAACTGAATAATAAATAACAATAAATATTTATATTTGCGTAAACTTTCAGTCTATAAAAGTATTTCTAAATAAGCAAAAAACAACAGTTTCTTATCAATCGATTGAATAGAATTGAATCCAATTATTTCCAATCAACTTTATAGCAAAAACATTAAAAAAAATACAAAAACTGCATATATTTGGATACAAAGTCAGACTTATGTGAGACAAGAATAGGAGGATTTCAGCTATAATTCAGTTATTGTAGGACCGAATGACTGATATGAGTGCCTCAAAGAGTTCCGAAAAACAGGAGACAATCCGTATAAACGATAGTATTTATTATAATTATTCATTAATTATAAGATGAAAAACCATAAAATATAGATTAGAAATAGTTATACGACTTCTTATAAAATACTAATGACATTCCAAAGCAAACAGAGACAAGAAATATAGTAATTATATCATTAGATAAGTTAAACTCACTGTTAATCGGCTGACAATCAAATGATTTTTTACACAACTTTTAGAAAATTCATGAAAATCGGAAAAACATCCAAAACTGTCGCTTCAAAAGAGCACAAACAAGAAAGAAAACAAATGAAAACTAAGAAAATTTTGAATACATAGACAAAAATCTTGAATACATAATTCAAAGCTCACTTATCAGATATGATTTTAATGGCTATTATTATATCGCATGCAATAAAAGTGTTCAAAAATGTATATAATTTATTAGACTTTCAAAAATATAGCTATTATTATATACAGTAGAGTAGAGTAAAGATTTGAATAATTATAAGCAGTGATAGAGAGATAACAGAGAAAGAAGAAAGCAACTTTAGGAACATTACATTAGGCACTCATAGGCTCTAAAGTATTGGCCACTAATTTCTCGCTGAAGAGCAGATTCTTTCGTTATTTCGTTAGCCCTTAAGGAATATATTATTCAATATTTTCTTATATATTCTGTGTACGAGTTTGGCATAAAAATTATTGCTTTTATTATTAGCTTTGCTTAACGTTGAGCTCTAAAAAGTGTCGGTATTTCTGATCATAAATAAAAGTATCGGTTCAGGCGTTATGGAAAATACGGCTATTTTTTAGCAATAAATTATAAACAGATCTAATATATGATAAATAATTGTAAAATAAATGCTTTCATATAATTCATAAAATATATTAGTTTTAAGAAATCAAATACAGTTTTGAGCAGAAAATTATAATTATCGCAGAAGTCTGGGACCGAAAAGATATAAAAATCAATGATTGCTTACTTGAAATCTTAATGACAACAAACCGAATGTCAAGCACACTTCAGATCACTTGCCAATTGAACTGAACAATCAGCTCGGGGTGAGTTCAATAGAAAGCGAAAGAATCAGACGAACAGTATTAGAGTATAAGTGAATTTCACAATCAATGTCGCAATCTTTGAACGCAATTCAATGCACTTTAAACTGAGATAAGAATAATAGGATTCCAATCAAAAGACAATATTTTAAAAGTTATCTTTCAGTTCATTGTCAGAACTCAATGTTCACAAAAATATAAGATAATTCACGACTTCTTCAGAATATACTCGGCGTAGAAGTGGCTGTAATTTAGGTTATTTGGGCGACAGATGTGAATAAAAATAAAATTCGCTTTAATTAAATTGAAATAAAAAATATGAAAATTCTTTTTATTTTACTTTTTATTTTGAATTCAAACAAAATATTGAATGATTTCGTTCACGACTGTGACTGAAGACTCGGAATAGTTTCAGTGATTGAGATTTGTTAGTGAACTTGAATTTGTTTTATACATAGATTCTGTCGGAAAGAAAGAGAGAGATTGGAGAGAGAGGTGAGAAACCAGTTTTCAATACCTCAATACTGGCAGTCCTTATATAAAATCTTTATAAGTCTTATACAGATATTGGTTCTTATCATTCATTCCTTTCCGATAGACAATCATTCGGTTCATTAATGATAGAAATTTTCTTAACATTTAAATTCTTCTGAACCACAAGATAATAGTGAAGACCTAAAAAATCATTAGCTATACGAGTGGTGAGTAATACTGAGTATACGACAAAACATACGAAAAAGTAAGAAGTATTTTATGATTCAGAGGTTCCGAATCAAAATTAAACATTTTCTACGGAAAAAAAATAAAAGAAAATTAAAATTAATGATTCGTTAAAGAAAATGATTCGTAAAATTGTGTGTTTTATAATCAGTGACTAACAGACAAATAATGTCAGGAAAAGAATATATTCCTTAACAAAAATGAGCTGAACTCATATATCACATAAACAGACAATTTTTACTTAATTATTAGGTTTGAAAAGTTTTAATATTTTTCTTCTTTCCTGTGTTTACTGATGAGTCAAAAGAATAATTTCATTATTAAATTGTAGTTTCAATGAATTTCATTACAAATTCGTCTAACAGTTCAAAATTTTCCCCTAAAATAGAAATTATAATTATTTAAACCTAAATATAAATATTAATTAAAAAAATTAATTATATTTAAGTTAATTGAAAAATAACTCAAATTTAGTACAAATGTGTTATTCGGAGAAAAAGTTTAATAAATATAATGATTTATATTGTTATTAAGTAATAGCTATTAACAGAAGAAATCCGAATCCGAGGTATTAAATAAATTGATATAATTTGTTAATTTCTTCCTCATTAGCGGCTAATATGTGCTCAGAAACTAATTTTTCAATTTGTTTGACAGATTTTCACTTTGAATCTGTTATTTTCACTCAGATTTCCTATGCTTTTGCTAAATGAGTGAACATTTTTCGTGTATTTCTGACTATAATTAATTTTTTTTGATACTTCGCTACTTCACTAAAAGTAGATTTATTTATCTTTTGAACACATTTTTAATATAATTCAAAAATATTATAAAACATTTATTTCTATAAAATAATAATCATTTTTCTTAATTATAAATTCACTGCAATATTAATATTAATAACAGAATAAATGATATTTTGTTTTAATTAAAAATTCATTCTTAACATGACTTCCAGCAAAAGTAAAAAAAAAATAAAGAAATGTTCGAAAACATTTAAAATGGTCAGGATCACTGATCAGTTTTCAATGTCATTCAACTGGAATATCGATTCGCGATTTGTAATACTTTTCAGAATAAATAATATCAAAACAACACATGAGATGTAATGATGTACTGTACAAGGTGAGAATATGTATACAATAAACCTTCAGTACATTAGCGATTATTTACAATAAATTTAAATTGAGCCAGGCTCATAAATTAAAGATTACAATAAAGTATGTGAAGGCAGAACCACATTATCGGTTGCATAATAAGGTGTAATTAAAACCTACCCGAACACAGATGGCATTTTGGTCCACCATTTTGCCCCCTCCCCTTTTAACCATGAATTCATACCTATGGGATGTGTAGTCTGAAAATCAGGCACCATGTTCAGCTTTAATATTATGTAAGCTAGTTCAATTATGCAAAGAAATTCAAATGAGCTCAACCCTGACATCATTTCAACCAAAATAATAGCTCCGAAACTCACCAGGCTAAACTTAAATCTTCAATTGGCAAACTGAAGCCCTTGCACATCCCAACCACCTCTTCACCCACGAATACAAACTCAAAAGAATTTTTCTAAAAACAACTTTTTTCCTTAAAAATGACGAAAACTTTCATTAAAGATAATAATTAGAATTTAAACATAATTTAGAGTTTTTAAGACAAATTCGGAAACTAATGATTAAAATCTATGACTGGTTTGAACTGCATTTTTATATACTTTTAAATGTTATGTAAATATTGTACTGTCAGACAAAATGAGGAAAATATTTGGTAAAAATGTAATAATTTTCAGAAAAGCCATCACTGCTTACTTCTGGGAACTATCGCTGAAAATGTAATTTTAATGCTAATAAACTTTGTGTTGACTTTATTTTTATATAAAAATGAGTCAATGAATTCTGATCTCAATTAGAAGATTAGAAGTGAAAATATATTTTCTTTTTTCAATGTTAAAGAAAAACATTAAATAAATTCAAATTAAATATAATTTTCGATCGTTTTTAATGAACTTATTTTTCTTCATTTATTGGTTAATTGCATCCAAAATGATATGATTTCTAATAATTTTTATGGTTTCATAAATGAAATTAATTTAAAAAAAATTTGTTTTAAAAAATCGAAAGATATCCACAATTTTTAGTTTAAAACATTTTTTTTTTGAAATATGAAATATTATTATATAATAATTATTAGACTATATATAGAGTCCCGAAAGAGACCTAAATTTTGTTATCATCTTAATTGAGAAAATAAATAATAAAACGAATTAAAAGCATAAAATATAAATCAAATTTATAGTCTAATAAGTGTCTGAGATATTAAAGTAGTCCTAAAAAAATATATAAAACTATAAAATACGAACGGGAAGAGTGATAATGGAATAGTTTGAGTCCGATTGCAATCGTAATGTCTTCCCATTTGGTTGACTAAAAAAATTTTAAAACTAAATGTTAAATAAAATTCTGGTCTTTAAAGCCGAGGCTCATCTAAAATCTTAAATATCAACCCGTTTTATGAACGCATTAACTCTTTTGGTTAAAAAAAAGTCTTTAATTATATGAAGAGCTGAATATCTGCGATGAGGATGAGGTCAATAAAACGAATCAATTTATTCTTTTAATGCTTTTCTTTTATTTTTTAATTAATCCAAAGTTATATTAGACCCGACTTTCCTTAAACTCTTATAAAAACTGTATTTATAATTGAAGGCAAAGAAAATACAATTATTTTTGAGAACAAAAAGAAAGAAAAACTCATATAATATGATATAAAATATATTCTTAAAACTGTTTCGCAAAAACTAAACCCTTTTTTCCAAATAAATTGATTACACGTTTATAACCAGATTTATGCCTAAAGACAAATATATTCAATGATATAATTAAGAGTTTAATCCTATTGAGAGTCAGATATAATAAGAAGAGAAGAAAGAGATTCCGAAATACAAATCTGAGTCTCAATACAACATTCAAAGACTATTTCGTGAAGAAAATGTATAAATCATAGCATCGTTTGAAATAACATATATTTTGAACACAGGATAAGTGCAAACACAGGATATTCTTAAATAACAAACTTTTTTATAAAGGATATCATTAACTCTTTTTTCATTTCCTTAAAGATTTATAATAGACTATAATCTCGTTACTATTGGAATAGTTTTCATCTATTCCTACAATAATTTCAATTAATTAACGTTGAGTTCAATTTATTTATCTCTGGAGATGACTGAGAGAAACCCCGTTTAATACAGTTATAAATAAATCAGAAAAACTGTTACAAAAAGGCTTAAAGCAAACTATGATTTGTAAATCTGAGTGAAAAATGTTTTATTTGCTTTAATAACTTTAATTGCATTAATTGCTTCAATTAATTCGAGGCTCCGATAAGAAGTATATTATTTTCGTTAATTCTAAAGATTTTTGACTTTTTTTTATCAATTAATCACTCAAATGGTCTGCAAATTAAATGTTTGGAAAATGTTTATCAAATTAAACACTTTTTTAGTCTTAAATATCTATTCTGGGATTGAATATTGTTTTTAAAAAGTAAGAAAATTTTTAATTTCTTTGAACTAGAATTTTGTGCTTGAATTCGAGAAATTAGTTAAAAAAGAAAATTATTTTAAAATTCAAATAATACTTATTATAATTTCTAAATACAAAACTTAATTCAAATACAAGACCACAAAATATAATTATAAGTTTTCTCTATTATGACACGAATCGGCAGAATATATATAATTATAATTACTTTTAACGCAATATTTTGACGACTTATTGCTTAATACTGTCGGCAAATATGTAATACTTTTTTCACACAATATTATTATTATATAAATATATTAAAAACTTTGTGTGAAAACTCTAAAATTATTTATTGATCTAAAACTTTCTAACCTCGGGTAAAATTAATTTAAAGATCAATGTCTTTGTAATGATTGACTGATTTTGATTTCAATATTCACTGTCAATGAGTGCTAAAATTAGAAAAATGGGAATATTTTCAGATCCTTAACCTTTTAAATAATGACGAGGCTAAATTAATCCTAAGATGTACAGATTAGCATTGTTCAAATTGGATCTGTTTCAATTATCTACATACAATCTACATCATTTTGGCTCCGATGAACCCATATTTGGTTTATACTCTAATAATTATATTTATTGACCGCAACTAAAATATTTTTAATTATTAAATATTTTAATATATTTAGTGGTTTTCAAGCTTTAGATTACAATTTAGATAAGAGTTTGAAGTTTTAATTCAATTTGATTTTATTTTTCCAAATAATATATGAATAAAAAATAATGTATTTTAACATATATTTAGAAATATAGGTCTTTTAAAATAAATAAAACATAATGTGATCACTGATTATCTCTGATAAGGAAAGGTTAAACACTGTTCGGATGAGTCCTGAAAAGTGCGAAATCGCTTATCAAATACAAGGATCAAACACACAGTGAATAAAAGTGATCTCGATATTAATGGTCTGAACATATTTTTGAATCTGATTCATAAGAATCTGAAGACATTTCTTAATTATAGTCTGTTGTCGGCTCAAAATCATTAGCACTTTTAGACATTAATAAATATGTATTAAATTCTGACGAATATAAGATCTTCTATAAGATTATCTTCATTAAAGCGTAATATGACCAGACTCAATTACTGTCGCAAGTTATCGCTTTTTCATGTTTCTAATGCTTAAAAGTTTTATTTTAAAACTACATTCAAATAATCGTTGGTTTAATCTATTGGTTAACAACTCGAGCGATGAGTATAAGAATCGCAAATAATTTTAAAAAAATCCAGAAATAGACAGAAAACGTGATTACGAGATAAAAATGAAACTGAGCTGACTTCCGAATGACTTGATCTTGGTTGCAATTTACTTTTGGTAAATTGAAATTTGCCGTTACTTGCCTTAGAAATGCACATGGGCTCAAATTATGCTCTCAATCAAATTGTTTATTTTATATCCACTGGAATTTTCAACCATTAAAGTGAGGCTTATTTTAGTTAAGATAATATTATTTATATTGATTTTGATTAACAATCTTCCGGATCACCTCACAAAACAATAATAATCAGAATTCAATCGACAATATTATAAAAATAAAATAAATAAATGAATTGAACAAAAATAGTTTAATTGATTCTTTTGGATGCTTTACACGAATATTAATAATTAATAAATAAGTTAATCAGTTATGCATTCATGCAATTCTAGAGCATTTAGTTTTGAATTTATTTTAATTAATAAACCCTTTCTATCGGTTATAAAGTAGTTATTGTCAGCCAAACAAACATTTAATCAAAGCTTAATTATAGAGAAAAATCAACTTTGAATTGAATAATCATAGGAAGAGAAGTCAATAATAAAGTTCATATAAGATATGAAAGCATAACATCAGTCAGAATCACATAATTATCAAACAATAAACTCATAAAACATTTCTCAATACTGGGCCTGAGTTTCAATTATTTGCCAGAATTTTCTGGAGATTTGGAATTTGAACTAAAGATCTATTAAAGTGGTCTTCACTTAAGCCAACACAAGAAGAGATAAATTCAGAGAAAAAGACAAAACCGAAAGACAGTGCGAACCGATAGAGAGCTACTATTAGTAAATATGATCTACCAGATTTGGTGAAACAATGAAAATGGTTAGCAATTTATTTGTGTAGTGTTTTATAGCCACAATCCTTGTCATCAAATTGAGGTAAAAATGTTTATTCAATAAAATTATTTAAAATATATAAAAATTATTTTTCATTTGATCAAAGGTCCATTACTTTATTGAATGTCGAAAACTCATTAAAATATCGAAATTGAATAAAAACTAATTGAAGTGAAGAAGAAATCCAATGTTTCCTCTAATATATCAATACTGTTGTCCACAAAGGCGTTCGCGCCGTCTGTTTATCTTATACTTGAAATGAAGTCCGATTTTCAGACAATCAATATTTTTGTATTAATACTCACAAATAATAAGCTCTGATTGAATATCCAATACTTTAATTGCGAAACATATTAATAATCATCTGAAGTACAAAAACAAATTCAATGTAATATTTAATTAATAAAAAATAATATTTAAAACTTAAATAATATTATATAAAATAATGTCTTAAATAATTGAGTGCTGGCTATGAAACGATAAAATTGGTTTGAGTCACAAAGATCATGAAAATATAGATTTTTGTAAGTCCTCAGCAAAATATTAGTTGAAAGTACACCTGGATTTTGATTGTAACAAGCTCTAATAACGTCACTTCATAGACGATCAGGTCATTCAATAAAAAAAAAGTTCTCTTTAAAAGTCGAATACAATTACATTATACGAGAAAATCACTAATATTTGTGTTGATTGGAGTTTAATGTTTAGCATCTGGTTATTGAATGCAACAAATATAGTGTTGGATAATTTAGATACTGCTGAAAAATTTTAGCTAGAATACTTGTGAGTTAATGAAATTTAAATAAGTCAATTTTAGTGCACAACCAGGTAGATGCACGAGGATATGATACAGGACAGATATGATAAATGTTTGTAAAGGATCGTAAAAAAGGAATTATGTTTAACAGAATCTGAGTACTGAATATGTTTCAGACCCATTGGAAGTATAAGTTTTGATTAGAAATTCATAGTTTAGTCAAACTTAAGCTGAATATCAAGAATATATGAGACAATGACAGAAGACTTTTGATTAGAAAGAGTGAAAATATTTTACGAACAATTTGATAGTATTTCAGATAATTTTTATAAAATATATAAAAAACAAATTAATTTAAAGAATAGTTATTCTGAAAAATGATTAACAGAAACATAGGACAAGTTTTGCTATTATTTTGTTTCTTTAGTTTCAGTTTAGCTGAATATTTGTCATTAGACGGAACCGATTGGAATGCAATCAGTTTTAATAAATGTATTTATTGTTTATTTATATT